>JAPYYV010003172.1:0-18884 GCA_030522625.1 Copidosoma aretas
TCCTCACTTAAGAGCCAAGTAGATACTGCTTGGCAATGTCAGGCAAACGTGTTGCTTTGTTGTGTGACCGTCATGTTTGCTCGGGGCAGCCAAGCAGCACCTACTTGGCTCTTAAGTGAGGATAGCTTGATAGGGGCTGCTTGGGTCAGTCAAGCAAGAACGGTGGCACGGGCCGAGCTAACCCAACCTTATTTTTTTTTCAGTGCATGTCATACGCTATGTGGCCCTCCCCTACTGAGGCCCGTACGTCATTAGGCGCCGCAGACCAAGAGCTCGTGGCCTCTTCGAACTCTCTCCTCCCGGCTTTCTTTTTCGGAGCTCTGGCGCTCCGGTTCTCTCTCGCGGTCAGCAAGTGTCACGATCAAGCTCGGCTCTCTGAGTCTGCCGCCTGTACGTGGTCCTTCAGCAGTATATAGAGAGAGTAACATAGTACACACGGACAACACAAATGTCAAATGCTCTTCCCTCCCTTTTTTCATTAATAAATATCAGTCACACTATATTTCTATAATTATGTCGACACGCCCCGAGACTACAGAATCACACGCAACAAATTTATCCAAAAATAACAATTTAAATAATTCGCACTTAGCACCAAAAAATATTTAAATCAAGTACCTTATTTTATTTGAATTGACTAATCTGAGGTTAAATTGTCTCACGATGAGTAATATTTGAACTATTTACTATAAAATGTCTTGCATTAGACTTCGTTATAATTATGACATCTAATCGTCACCCTTGAAAAAAACAATGTTATTTCAGCTTTAGAAAAAATACAATACAGTTCTCAACTAAATAAATACGATTTGAATCGCACCACCAAAAATAGAAATCAAGTTTCCCGTAAATATTTAGAGAAATACTGAGTTTTGAGCTTTCAAAACACTAAATTTGTAGCGAATTTTGATGAAGTCATCTCTTGTAATAATGTTCTTTGCTTTGTGAAAAGCCTAGAACAATCCAAAACTCATCGAATTTTCGTTTTTATCATTGAAAAAGTTGAATACAATTATTTTTTTCTGGCTCTTCTATTTCTTATTAACAACTTGATACGTAATTCAAAATAATAAGCGAAATAATAACCAAGCCAAGTATATAGTAGAAGTAGTTAGAATTAGACTTAGTTGTTTTTAAGTCACATTTAAGTCATAATTTAAACTGATTTTAGGTATTCAAATCGGAAACATAAATTATTTAATGACTGGTAACATATATATAAAGTCTTGGAGTATATTTTGATCGATGTAAAAAAAATTCAATTTCGAACAGCTCTTAATTATAACAAATTCATTGAATACTGCACAACCATAGGACAGATTTTACTCGAAGAAAGTACTTGCGAAAAATTTTATATTTTAAGCCAAAAGGAGAGTGCTTTTGCAGTATGCGAAATTGACATTTTAACAAATTGTTCTTAAGTCCAAAATCAGTTTAAAGTATTACTCAAATGTCACTTAAAAGCAACATAAATATAAGCTAGATTACTCTGTTTCTAAGTTGAGATATTATTTTAACAATAACTCATTAATAACGAAACATGATGTTGTTTAGAAATAGAAGAGCAAGAAAAATAGCTGTAACGAATTTTTATGGAAAAAAACGAAAATTTGATGATTTTATTTATTTTTATTGACTGGTAGGAGGAACCTCTCAACTTGATTGTAAAACGCCTGCTTTGTGAGGACATTTATATTATGCAAAAAACATTATCACAAGAGGTTTACTTTATCAAAATTTGAAAGTCAGGAAATTTTAGACAACCGTAATGTACAATAAAATTTTAATCATTTTATAGTTATGTTCTAAATAAATAGTACATTGCGTACTGGAGGCAAAAGTAATTAATGTATGACTGTAACATGGTAGTAATGTCACCGGGTCAAAAGCGAAAGAAAGTGACAACATCTGCAAGTAGAATTTGCTCAGTGTGGCACATACGATGTTTTTCCTTCCTGTGAAAAGAAACCGCAACTTTTTTCCTTGGTTTTAAGACAAAAACTACATCATCTTTCAGGTAAAAGCGCCTATTTACTACTTGCTGTAAAAGTATTTTCCAATATTTATTTTGCAATTTCCTTTTTGAACCGAATGGTATGAGTTGAAAACGCACAGAAAATAATTCAATACTTTCCTATGAGCAACGAATACAATATATTTAACACAGAAGGAAATTCGGTAATTTTGCCATAGAAAATAGAAAGCAAAAGTAGTACTTTCAGTGGAGGCATCAAAAACCAATATTACAGAAATATATAAATGGCTGATTCCGCCATAAGTTGCTTAAAACGACTTAAAAAATGGCCTTCAAAAAAAGTTAGTCAAAAAAATCTTTTTTTATAGCGATTCTACCTTAAATGCTATCCGCAACAAGTATCCAAAGCGATTCCACCACGAAGTCATTTGGTCAAAATATATGCGTCATTTTGTAAAAGTGGAATTTCATCCATTTTTCAAAAAAACACGTATGCTTCTTACACGTGTAGGTAAGCTGCTTGAATAGTTGGAGTGTTCATATTAATCTTAAATTAAAGCTGGGATCAAGCCCTATCGATTGAAAAAAATAATTTGTTTGGTTTACTATTACGGATCCAAATTTACAGCGTTTTGAAGAAGATCACCAAAAATTGCTAAAAATGAGATTTTGTTGATTCTTATCGGAAATTCGTGATTTATCTTTAAATCGCTAGAACCTTCGATTGGAAGCACGAAATTCCATAAATCCTTTTTTATTCGATAGGGCTACACTTTGACATTCATTTAAGCTGAAGTTAGATCATCTAACATAATATGCCACTTTGCAACTAGCATCAAGAGTGATATTGATAATAATCGATATACCTCATGAGAAAAAGGCTTTTTTGGTCAAACGCCGAAACACATGTCTAATATTATTGCCCAACAAAGACGTAAAACAAATTTTGTGAAGATCCGTTGCCTCAAATTGAAATAATAACGGAGTTAGACTTTAGGGTGGACGGAAAGGACATTTCGACTTTAAAACTCTCTCACGGCTCGGAGATGCAACATAATCTTTTTTCCGTACACAAGGTCGAAGAGTTCAATGCGTTCTAGAAAAATATTTCGAGTAAATTCCTTGAAATGATCCACAAGTTGTGTGCCAGTGCGGACGGAAAAGGACTCGATCTTTTACGGTCGCACGATTGGGAAGTTCGAGTCATCGTTGGTGCGCGAGTGTTGCGCGCGGACTGATAAAAGCACTGCCGATTGTTTACTCGTACAGTGTAGTTTGAAAGTGCACCGTTACATGGCTCCATTAAATCATGTAAGACTGGTTGCCAATGCCTACAATGCGATGCACTACTTTTAGACTGTACTTTGGGGCCAAAATGTATGCAGACTTTTCGGATTGTTAACAATGGAATTTGATGTTGATTATGGGGTCGATAGATAGAGGAAAGCCTATAAAGTTTATGATGCGTACCCACAGTTGCGGTGCATAAGCTCCATGTTCGCGTAATGAGGGTCGAAAGGTGAAAAAACCGAAAAGCGACTGTGGACGAAAAGGACAATTTGACCGTTTTTTGTGAATTTGACCTAAAAACAATTTTGCTGGTTGCTTTTCATAGTTGGAACAGAAAGAGCGTAACTTTTTACATAGAAATTGACCTTCACATTTTTACATTTTATCCTGTACGCGCGTAAGAGCCGGGGGGCCATCGCCTGAGCAACTTACGGCGGAATCAGTCATATATACTCGGAGCATGATATAAAAATTCCTAATGAGGTTCTATATTGATATGCAAATGAGTCAACAGTAATTTTTTTTTCTTTTTTAGTGGTATACATGTAAAATGAAGTCGAAGTATCCGATAAAAACTGTTAAGAAAACAATTGCCCGTCCTTATTCGAATCACGTTTCTTTCAGAGAAAATGTCGCATATTGTTGAAAATATCCATACAACCATTTTTTAGGGTAGGTATTGTAAAACAATTGGCTAAATTTTCATAAGCTACTGAACTTTTGATTGTTAAAGTAGTACTGTCGGTACCCCGCTAGTCAAGTGTATGATTTTGCTCAACAATCAATGACAGACGTTATACCAAAACTGCCACGACTTGAATATTCATTCATGAAAACTTATGAAAAACATTCATAGCTTATCCTTATTACATTTTATTACCAAGAGTCTATGCCAAAGGTGAATAAATAGTTTTGTGCAGCCAGAAAAAATTCAAACATACCAAAAAAAATTTTGATCAGAAAAAGCATGAGACGAAGTTGTTTTAAACAGGGAATTTCTTTATACGGTATTGTTTATTAATATCTCGACACTACGTGGATAAAGTTTCAAGACTTTCGAATCAGTAAAAAAAATTGAGGAATAGATTACTAAAGAAATGTCCTGCTACAGCACGTGTAACACGTCCTGCTGTAACACGTATTTTGGCTTGTTTTTTTCACTTTTCTACCCTCTTAAGTACCCAATCAGTATTTTAAAGAGCTGAAACTGATCAGTGTAAAAATTTACTTTCTTTCCCATTATTTTTTTTCGAATTCAAACGGAATTTTTAGTGTGATCAGTTAAAATATGTGCTTTCCCATAAGCATCCGTGGTTAACCTAAAAAACAAAAGTTTCTATAACTTTTCTCTCAAACAACCCAGCTCCACAAAATTTCAACTGAGTCATTTTTACGTCATAACTTATCCGTTTATTAAGTTTCATCGAAACCTGAACCGTATTTAAAGTACCGACAGTACTACCTTAAGGGATGACCGCTATAAATTTTTGTGTGTACAAAGGTATAATTATAGTTTTAAATAATATTTGTTTGCCCTTTGTATTGAGTAATGAGTTCACACTTTCTTTGATGGATCTTCTAAGATAAAAATTATGCAAATTTACTGTATGTGAGTCTGAGGGTACACACGAACTCGAATAATGCAATGAAAATTTAACATGAAAAAAATAAAAAAATAAATTAAGTAAAATTGACATTCATACAAAGCTTCAGTATTTTATACATATCGAACTTCCAATACAAACTCGATAATTTGAACATAATGATTTTTGCGCGCGTGTGTGTGTGTGTGCGTGTGTGTGTGTGTGCGCAGTATAAATTGCACCCACACATGCATAGGCACTTTACTCCATACCAAGTAAGTTCAATACATGTTGAAATTCGTATTTGGCGCCTCTATTATAGAGCGCGGAGTATTTTGTATGTACTTTAGTTTTGTACTGTATTTATTCTATATTTTTACTCGTATTTTTATATAAATTTAGCAGTCCTTGCTTCACTATGGAGTATTGGCAGAACTTTCTTAAGCAAGACAATTGCATAATACTTTAATTTTTCAGACTTACTTGGACACAGATTATTGGAGAGAATATGGACAGATATAGTTGTATGTTATCATGAAAACTATTAATAATTTGTTTTCTCTACCTCGGGCGTTTTTAAATCTGGTACGCCCTCTATAAGAAAAATAGAATTGGCCACTGATGTGCATCTGGCCAGGATGATCCTATAACGGTCCCTCAGGCGTTACGTTACTACAAGCGCCCTCGGATCCATACAGTGGTCACCCTGGAAAGTTGCACATTATTGACGAAAACTATACTGAGAAAAAAACTTTACTGTATCAGTACGGTAACATTGCAGAAACTATACGGCTGCCTTAACAGGAGCAAACCTTATTGAAACTGCAAGGTTACAATACATTTTCTGTAAGGTTTTCTCCTGTAGAGGTAACCGTATAGTTTCTGCAATGTTACCTTACTAATACACTAAAAATTCTTTTTATTAAATATTTAAGTCAACATATTTTGTTCATAAATCCTTTGAGCATACTGCAATAATGTACACTTACTAACTTACACACGTACACCCTCGTACACTCACATACGCTCACACATCAGTATATTTGGCACACTGGATAACGAGATATTTACGTATGTGCGGTCAGTTACATAAATGCGTGTAAACACGGGTAATATATCTATTCGTGAAGTTAAATAGCGTTGACGCGATTATAAAGGACAAGTACCACGAAACAAAAGAATGACTATATAAATACATAAAAAAATTTAAATTAGGAATATTAAGCGTAGCATTTATGTAAAGTAAGTATTGCAAATTCATTTTATTGTTGACCGTAATTCATACTCACTACTCTATAAAGCTACTAACCTTGACCCGTTGCAGATCTATTGGATTCATGATGGTGCCCTGAAAGAACTCTACGGTGGTGAAGTGCCGCTTGAATAGTCCCTCCAGCTCGAGATCTGGTGGCTTCCTACGTTCGGATGCCGATCCGAAAAAAATTACAAATTAATTTATTCAATGACTTTGTATACTTTTACGTACTCAATCATCGGCGCCATTTGCTCATTGCCTCAGCCTCGAGTGCCATTCCAGACTTTATTTTATTTTGCTTGATTAATTTTTGTTTGTATAACCTTTTTCAATTTCCATACGATTTTAATTAATCCTCAGCGTCTAAAATTCTTATTTTTCTACTGTAAATTATTATTTTACTATGCAAGTGTAAATTTAGCTACAGTCTAGACGTGTGCGATGTATTTGCGAAGATCCAATATCAGATATTTGTCAAAACTCTTAGAAACAATACTGAAAATTTTAGCTTAGTACAATAACAAGCCATAGTAAAAATATCATTTTTGCCCATGACTATCGCGTGGTCTTTTAAATACAGTGCACTCGTTTCTGATTATATATACATCTATAATTATAACAATATCGCTTACAGCAGTTGTAGTAGTAGCAATAATGATGATGATTGTGATGATGATGATGATAATAATAACAACAACAACAATAATAATAATAATCATTCTAAGAAATCTAGCGTAAAGCACGCTCATTCAAACTTATAGCTCCATACAGCATTATTCATGCACTTAGTTCAGGCGCTAACTAATAAGCTGTGTAATTTCCCGCTTCTTATCCGTGATTAACATACAATATTAAAATAATTTTTATTCGCTAGGTGCAGCTAAATAGGGGGAATAGACGAAATTATGTCAGTGTGAATAACGGCTACTGGTACAGTATTATTTGCCATCAGTATTTAAAACATAACTCAAATATACTATATGTTTAAGGTGGTTCATGCGCGACTCCCGAGTCAAATGTGCGACTGTAAATTTAATTTTTGTTAAAGTTGTCAAAACTAATGAAAATGTCATAAAACATTTATGATTAAATGACACAAAGTCCTACTATCAAATTTCTAATCATAATATTTCGTACAAAAGTTGCTAGAAACGATTTTTTTAAATTGCATTCAACCTCAAAATTTCTGCAGATAATGATATCCTATGCCTTTAACATTGGAAGTGCAAATATTCGACTGTATTTTTTGAATTAGACGGTAATTCACGTTCTCCAATGTACCAATCTCTTCGGGATTGCACGAGCTTCATTGTGTTAGTTTCTTATTCGTTTAAGACGAGCAAAATTGTTTATTTCCCGTAAAGAACGTAGAAAATGCTATCCAAAACAACCTATATTAAGACAGCATTTTGATACGAGCTTTTTTCGAGTTTTACTGGAATTTTGAATGAAAGTACATCGTAACCAAATAAAGAATTTAACAAAATTTAATTTCATTCTGATGACAATCTTTTCACGCATGAACCACTTTAAATAAAAAATTTTATCGTGACTTCTTCTCCACGGTCACTTGATTTATAATTGATTCATATTATGCATACTAAATCGAATGATAGAGCATTAAAAGCTCATTGATTTATTTTTACTTGAGTTCCAATATTGCATCAAATTATATACTGCATAAGGTGAAGTAGAAAGGTTTTGGAGTTTGAGGTCGCCTATTTTGTCCCATAGGTGTTTGATTTTAGATGACACCATCTATTCTGCACCTAGCGAATACGCTGATTAATGCTTTACAAGAAATGATTCTATAGTTTTCTATTTTTACGTATAATTTGACTACCGTGGATGCGGGATGTTGCTATACGTGTCTCACAATAATATGATACAATGGAGAGTAAACTTTGTAATGAACATATGAAAATTATAGAAAAGAGAAAAATATGCGAGCGTATTTTTAAATGGATACTATAACATTTATAACATGTTGTACATCCAGGAATAGTTAATTATGTCTCAATTTGGTGTATCAAAGCGTCAAATCTTAAAACCGCTAACTATTATGATAAACTATGTTATGTTCATCACGTTTCCGTATGCAACATACTCGGCACCGAATCAATTACTTGCAAATGTAATTAGGATTTTGCATGAAAAAATCTATTTGGTCCGTCAGATAGAATATCAAAAAATTTTATAAGCGTATCTATTTTTATTTTTGCACACAAAAAAAAATTGACGAGAGAGGAGAACGTCAAAGTTTCGGAGTGGGGATAAAATCAGTCCCACTCCTGAACTATTATGCACTCTATCTCCGTCAATTTTCGGTCCAAAAAAATAGGAGTCTAATATTTTTTAATAATCTATGTGACGGACAAAATATAATAACATTTTTTTTTGATGCAACATCCCAATCCTGGATTGCCGTTGAGGAATTACTTTTGTTTTTCAATCTCATTAGTACACTAGACATTTTTATAAAAATTGAGAACTCAAAAAATTAAAGTTTTGTGCATCAGAACGATCACACATGTATGTATACAAGTGCCGTAAACCTCTCGGTTCGCAAATTAAAGCCTTTTCAATCTCGTTCGAAAACTACTATATTACGCCAGAATTGTTATTTTCTTTAACTCTAAACGTTTACTTTACTCTTACTAGGAAAAATATTGTTTGATAACCACAAGCATTCCATCAGGATAGACCCAAAGAATCCTCGGGAGTTATTTTGCACATCTTCATTAAGAACAATAATAATAATAGTAACAATAACAATTATAACAATCATGATGATAACGATAGTAAAATCCACACAAATACTATTGACTAATATCTTTTTTTCTTATCGGTTTGTATGCGTTTGCATGCGTAAAGGTACGGCCTGTACACACACACGAGCAAATTTAATAAATTTATGTTAGCATATCGAAGTTAATTGGAACACTTATGATGGTAACAAGAATGATGACAATTATTATTATTATTATTATTATTATTATTATTATTATTATGATCATGATGATGATGATTATTATTATTATTGTTATTATTTTAATGCAACTTCAATAAGCATATAATAAAGTTATTGATTTTTAAACAGGGGTGTATTAATGTTTCAACGAAATGGTAGTCAAAGTGAGTCAATACATGCGGGAGGGATAGAAAAAAAGGAGAATAAGAGACGTGAAATTGAAAAGATTACGTAATCATCGATGAATTCGACCGCTGGTTATAGACATTGATCATCTGTATCAGAAGCAGCAGCTAAAGTACAGCTAATCTAATCCATCCGTCACGACAGGTTCACAAAAATGGGTATGCAGATAAGTTAGAATCATTACTGCTGTGACGAGCAGATTTTTACTGCTTGTATGAAATAGTAGTTTGCTTATGTTACTGCAGGATTATACAGAATCTGTATTTTGTGAATAGTGCTAGAACGAAAGCAGTGGAAATGGATGAATGTGTATGCTTGTACATGCAAAAAACGAGATATATAAAGTTTTTTTTGTTGAATGTAACGTGGGCTATTAAAATTTAATATAGAACGGTATTTAAATTTATAATAGAAGCATAAACGGATGTATTATCAGGTCTGTCTTCATTATCAAGGGTTTGAGCCATAATTATGCAAATACACGAGGTAACGTAATAAATTTATTAAGTTTCGAATCCAGTAATCCTTCAAATATTAAAATTATTGTTCGAATTCCAGTAATGAAGCTGAGACATTTGATAACAAAACCAGGCATGATAACATAATTCACCCCAAAAAAAGATTGTTATGGTGTAAAAGTTTTAAATTACAAAAAATTGCGATAGTATGTTTCGTAAAATTCAAGGTAAAAATACATTTTTTCCACCAATATACGTATAGATGGATTCCTATGAACCTGTAAAACATGTTTGTAAGTGTTAATCTTATGTTGGTCTGACAATATTTTCAAAGTGTCTTTATATTTTTTATCGATTTCAAGAGTTGCTTGCTTGAACATTGAAATGAACTCATTATAGTCTGAGCTATTATAATACATCCCTATTTTTATATTACATAGCTGATTCTTTACTAATTTCATAAGGGGCTTTCCATAAACCACATGGTCAGTTCAAGGGGGGGGAGGGGTACGGCAAAAAACCATGTTGCACCACATGGGGAGAGGGAGGGGTGTAAGACTGAGCCACGTGGTCCGCGAAACATATTGGGAAAGGTCGTCAGTGTTGTGTTCTTTTTTTTTGCTGGGTACGCGAATGTCAGATTGACAGGCCCGAGCGAGTTGTTTGTTACCGGGCACGTGTACGTACAAGAGAATGTGGTCAGTATTTTGCATCCAAAAATCGGAGGGATTTGCATACCAAAAAAGTGCATGGAAAATCTAGTCAAAGTAAGCAGAAAGACAAAAAAGTCATAATGAGAAGAGACAAAGAATTACTGTGCGAAGTAGGTGACGTCAAGCCAGTAGTCGAATTATTTGAGGAAGAAGATGTTGAAGTAGACATAATTTGCGTTGATCAGTATAATAATAATAGTGATGATGAAGCTAAGGGTATTTATATAATAAGTGATTTGACAAATTGGCTTGTTTCACGATTCACTTTAATTGATGAATAACAATATTTTTAGAATACTTTTGGAAGATAAGAGTCTTCTCATAATAAGCGACTTAATAAATTGCCTTGGTTCACTGTTCACTCTAATCGACAAATAATATTTTCAGAATATTCTTAAAATGTTTTATTTATTGAAAAAAAAAAAAAATGCTGATAAAATATTTTGGCAAAACACCACGTGCCTCTGGAGGGGGGAGAGGGGAGGGGGGTCTGAACTAAAGCCACGGATGACCACGTGGGGAGATGGAGGGGTTGGAAAACGTCAAAAATGAGACCATGTGGTTTATGGAAAGCCCCTAAATTGAGGCCTCGGATTCAACAACTTGCTGAGCGCTCGAACAGCATATAGATTACCGAAATTTCAAAGGCGACAAATCACTATAAAACAAATACAGCCTTGTAGAGAATGAAAAAACGCATCTTTTTTTATTTACAATTTTTTTGTTTACTTCAGAGTTTCCGGGATAAAAATTCCAAACTGCAAATATTTCGCTGCTTCAATTCAATTTCCCCATGAATAATGCATGAATAGACGTGAAATGTTAAATATACGAGTGTATCAATCAACTGTTTGCAATGCTAATAAGTCGAGAAAATTTGTAAAAATTATCATGGTTTTAACTGTATTAGATAAAAAAGCGGTCACGTTGAAGGTTATGTATTATGTTTCGAGAAAGACCAAAAAAAAGTGTGCGAGTAAGTTTTTCGTAGAATAAACTTTCAGCGACAAAGTTGTTCCTTCGTACGTGAAGATGTTTTTCACAAATTTTCAGAGAGATTGAATCAGAATTGCAAAAGATACGGCGATATTAAGTTGCAACTGCTGTTGCTGCTAAACGAGTTGGTATGAACAGCATGTCTTCATTTGCTTTCCTTGCAATATATACGTGTATATATATGTAGTGGATAATGCACTTTTACAAAGACCTAAGCTGGTTTTCGTTTTATTATTATATAAATAATACACAGAAGATTTTAAAAATAACCGCTTGCGTACAATTCACCTCAGATATTTTGTATTTGGATGATAATTAGTGATGATAATAACACTGACAATACAATCTGGTATGAAGACTTGTTTTCATAAATACTTTTACGTCAACAACAACAGTAAATGCACTAAAAGATGATTTCAACTAAATGCAGGGCATACAAACATAAGCTTACTGGTAAACAAAAAAGTTTCGATGCCTTCATCAAGTTGGTGGGTGAATGTTAGCAGACGTCGTATGCCTACTCGCTTAGCAGCAGCAGCAATTCTGATTGAATCCCTCTAAAAATTTGTGAAACATATTCACGTACAGAGGAAGAACTTTGCCGCTGGAAGTTTATTCTACGAGAAACTTCCTCGTACACTTGTTTTCGGTCTTTCTCGAAACAGTTAACCTCCAACAAGACTCGCTTTTTCATTAAACACAGTTAAAACAATGATAAATTTCACAAATTTGCTCTACTTATTAGCATCGTCGACAGTTACTTAATATATCTTTAAAATTTCACGTTTATTCATGCATTATCTATTCATCGAGAAACGACGATTCAAGTTCAAAAGCCCATTGAATTGAAGCAGCGGAATATTGGCATTTTTTAATTTTTATCTCAATGTACAAATAAATCTTTATGATCACAATTATATTTTTAAAAACTTATGAAGTGAAGGATTATGCATTTAAATTTACGAATTTAACATTCGAATCATGTCCATGTGACATCATTTAACTATTTTGTGTTTTGCTTCTGTCTTTTTTTATGTATGCATCAAAAAAAATTTCTTTCAATTTTTAAGAATCACCTTTATTTACACGTAGCTCTAAAAAGTAAAAAAAAAACTTTCATTAAAAGAACAGAAAATCTTTTCCAAAAAATAAAAACGAGGGTGAAGGTATTTTTTATCATTAATCCTTAATATTCTTCGTTCTATCTTTCTCTAACATTTTGTGTGAATTATTTCAAGAGATTCTATGTAATCCCTCCCTTTTATTTATTGGAAAAGCTGTTTTGCTCTTTCAATCGAAGATTCGTTCTTACTTTCAGAGCCAGATATAACTAAAAGCGAATTAAACATTTTTTTTAAAGTTGATTTATTTTAAAAGGTTAGGAGTACTCATTTGTTCTCAGTAATTACAATAAAAAGTTACTGCACATGATTTAACGCTTTGTTACATGCAACTGTAACAGAACATGATTCAAACATAACCAAGCAAATAACATTATTTATGTTTTACAAGTACCTGGACATTTTTGTAACCATACTCCGTACAGTCCAAATTATTACAAGACTATATTAATGTTTGAACTCCATCACTTAATTTAATTTGTGATGATTAAATACTTATTATAATTTACTTATGTCTTCGATAATCACTTTAGTCTTTGCAGTTTATTTCGCTCTAAAAGATACCTACACCCAGTCTAACTTTCAACAAGAAAAAGTTATCCAGATAAACAGATATCAATTTCCAGAGATGTCAAAATTTCATCTCCTTGACTTTATGGTTAAAACAGGTGCAATCAACTTTATCAGCTGTGTTCTAGAGTATCTTTAATTAGTAAAACACATGCGATCACCACAGTAATCAGTAAATCAGATTCCTGATCACATTGTCACCACACATTTGATTCAGCAAAGAGGTCAAAATATCAACGTAGGCATGTAAGATACCTGCACTGGACTGAGAACGCTTAAATAAATGTCCAAGATCTTGTGGATTATGAATAATGTAATTTATTAGCCAGGTTACTTTTAAAGCGCATGATTCTCTTATAAGTCAAAAAACGATATAATCTTACACATGTGTTGACTGACTAGCAGTAAGTTCCAGATATAAAATGATTACCACAGACCTCTTCATATTGAAAAAGAATTTAGACATATCAGTAACAGATAAGTACTGATGAAGTCTGTATCTGGGGTATATTGATGATTTCTTTTATTTTTAATTACGGCACACGTCCGAAAATTCGATTATTCTTTCTGTAATTTGTTTTGAAATACGTTTATGAAAAAACGCCCATTTGGAATGTACACAAATCCTGTCTCTTTATTCATCGGCGCACCTCGTTCCTTGTCCTATTTCATTTAACCTTGACTCAAATTAGTCAAACTGCGTGAAACATTGGGCACATCGAAAGCAAACCACAACTCCCGATCTTATACCAAACCCCATTTAGTATGAGCAAACTAGATGAAAACTACCTCTATTTCAGGAAAATCACGAAAAATCTGAAAAAATTTAGGTTTATAAAAACAAAATGGGCCGTGGTGGACCTAAATCGGTTTTGCCGTTTTTTCGCAAATTGCCAAAAAGTGCCAATTTTGACTATTTTCTCGATCGCTCGTAACTGGCGTTCTATCTAACATTTCAACCTGAAATTTTAACAGAACGTGGGTATTGTAGATTTTAACAACTCACCAAAATTTCAAGACGATTGGATGCAAACTATTCGAAAACCGTCGTATAAACCAAAAAAAGGTTCTTTAGAAAAACGGCTCTTAAAAAGTGTGTTGTTAGACCACACAGAGCCATTTTTCAAAATGGCTTCTCTTTGCAAGATGTTAATCTAACAGTAGTAAAATTTTCGTATTCCTATCTTTGAAAAATAACCCCATTTGTAGATACACTTTTAGGGTACTTGCAACAAAGTACCAGCGACAGTATGCTATTAAATATATAATCGTATAAAGGCATCTCAAAAATAAACGAAAAATAAAGCTACAGAGTGCAATCGGTGTAATACTATATATACAGCAGCTCTGTTTATTATTATAATGTTTTTGACATGTGCAATCTCAAAATTATTACAAGCTACCCCAAAATAAAAAGAAAATTGTCAATTTACGATGTTCAGATTGGGAGATATCGCTAATGTTGCCGCCCACGTCAGTTTGAAGAAACTTGCTCGAAAACGCGGCGACAGCACTGCAAGGAAGAAGGCGTGGCCTAAAACGGCGGAGCTACCCTACCAGCGCTGCCGCTGGTACTTTGAAAAATAACGCCATTTGTAGATACACTTTTAGGGGACTTGCAACAAAGATAGGAATACGAAAATTTGATCACTGTTCGATTAACATCTTACAAAGAGACGCCATTTTGAAAAATGGCTCTATGTAGTCTAACAACTTTTTAAGAGCCGTTTTTCTAAAGAACCTTTTTTTGGTTTATACGACGGTTTTCGTACTGCTTTCTCTTGAATTCCCTTAACTATTTTCAAGGCATTATGATGAGTATTTATTTAATTCAAAGAAAGCTTTATATTTGTAGTATTTATAATGACCAGATTATCATTTTCAACAGCTGTTTAAATATAGCCTGTTAAAGCAAAATTTTTGCAATTAGTCTTAATTGAAAGTTGGACTCGTTAGCTACAACTTCTTTTTTTTAATTTTGTTAGAAAACAAGTCACAACAAAATTATAACAGAAACAAGTAAGTGTGTCATATGGGGCACAGCGTAGCATCTGGCTGGGGCAGAGCGTAGCCCGGCCGCGGCAGTGCGAGCGTGGCACAGCTGATTGTTAGGTTAAGTTTTTTGTAGAATAATGTAAACAATATTTTAAACGAAAAGTTTTAATAGTCAAGTGTTTTAATAGTTGATAATGATACGTAATTATAAACCTAAGGGCTTTAAGTGTATGTGGGATGACGGTCAGCTGCTGCTAGCTGTAAATAATGTGCTGGTCAATGGGAAAACAATTACAAGTTCTGCAAATCAGTACAACATCCCCAGAAGTACTCTACAAAAAAAAAAAAGCTGAAAGATTTAGATCTGGATAAAGTTAAAGTGCAAGCTGGTAATTTACTTTCATTCTTACAAATTTACCTGTTTACTTAGAACATACTTGAATATGTATATGTATGCATAGGTACAAACTTAAATTATTATTTGACTAAAGTTGCAGCTGCAGGATTCAAGAGGACTTTTGACGGATGAGCAAGAACAAGCTTTATTTAATCCTTTACTTTGATTTAATGCGGTGAATAGCATATACAAAAGCCAAAGAAAGTTATTACTACAGAAATTTAATGTGTTCATGATTTAGTGTAATAAGTTCACTTAAAATGTCAAGAAAGATTCGAAAATAAAAAAAAAAATTACTAAACTTTTTTTTTTATATTACACTTTCTAACTATTATGTATCCCTCACGATACGGATGCCCCAGCCCGAACTAGATCATACCTCACCCATGGGGCAAAGTAGAGCTTTTTAAGAACAAGCAATTTTTTTCATTTTGAATTTTAAATGTTGTACAATAATTTTTTAACTTGTAGGCTAGGTTCACAAATATCATACCTTTACAACACAATTTTTTAGATATTCTAATCCTCATCCCTTTGAGAAATACAGCTCAATAAAGTTAGAGTGCCCTGCGTGCCCTGGTCTCCCCTACACGTTCTGTTAAAATTTCAAGTTAAAATGTTATATAGAACGCCAGTTACGAGCGATCGAAAAAATAGTCAAAATTGGCACTTTTTAGCAATTTTTGAAAAAAACGGCAAAACCGATTAAGGTCCACCACAGCTCATTTTGTTCGTCTCCAAAGTGCGCATCTTTTTCATGTTAATCGTTTTTTGCCCGAATCACTGTTTTTTCAGTAGAAGCGAAAAACCTGTTTTGGCCATTTTTACCATTTTTATCGGTCCTGATATACTTCCGTTTGTTGTTTGGCTCTAGATCTATGAAACTAAATTTTTTCAGATTTTTCGTCATTTAACAGCCAAAAAGCTAGATTCCTCACACTAATAGTAGCACGCAACTGATTAAATTATGATCACAAATTTGATACTGCATCAACATTTTTTCACCGTACTGCGACGAAAGAAGGAATTTTCCTCCTCCCGGCAGGATTGTCGAAAAATCGTATGCAACCCACGGGAGGAAACAAAGAAAATCTCAGATGACATGCTTGTTGCCCTTGGCTTCGCCTTGGGCGTAAAATGCCTGTGATCTGAGACATTCTTTATTCTTCCTCCTTACAAGATGATACATTATTAAGATAATACCTTTTTATACTACACTAAGGGGCCCTGGCCCCTGCACGCTTCGCGAGCCAACCCCCAATATTTAATTCAAACACATTTATTTCTACGATTTTTAAAGAATAATTGAATAATTAGCTATTTTATAAAATCCACTTTTAATTCATATTGAACCAACAAATTTAAATTGATTTTTAATTATTTTTTAAAATCTCATTTTCAAATTTTCTTGCTCTTGATCAGTCTCGACCAATCACAGGACGAATAAAAAGGCTTCAGTCACGTGAGGTTCAATCTTTTAAAGTAGATTATTGAGAAGATACGTTTTTATAATATATTTTTGAAATCATACATTACGTTCTTCAACTCAAGTATCGATTTGAGAAAACCATTATTTTTTCATTATTAACCATCAATAAACAACAATTTTATACAATTTCTTTGCATAACATTGCATTGTCATCAAAGCCCAATATTTTTATTAAAAAAACAAATTTCAGCTATCTAAGAAGCAGGTTAAAAATGAATAACAAGATTCCACTCATCCCGCCATGTACATACAGACAGACAGAGCGAGTTGAGGTAGTTGTATCCCACGATACAGTCAACGTAGCGGGTTCTACAACTTCTTATGTCACCTGCCATTCTCACACTCGTGTCAAAACATAACCTTTAGCGGTTTTTATGACGATTATCTTCTTATTTCTCATGCCACAAGCACCCTTGAGCTGTTGAGTAAAATTAAATAAGATCATAAGATATTTTTTTAATACGCGTAAAAATGTCGTAAAAATTTCATCATTATCTCGTATGATATATGTTATCGACGCACAGAAAAAGGCTTTTCTCCATAAGCATCCATATTACAGTTTCAAAAATAACAAAAATTATAACATTGATAGGAACCCTAGCATCGCAAAAATTTAACAGACTACATATTAAATATTATTTCAGCTGTTACGATGTTACGTTAATCTTGCGAGTACTCGAAGACTGCTCCACGAATCAGACCCAAAAAATGTACAGACGTTCCTCAGACTGTCAAGTTTTTCACAGTTTTTGTCAAAAGTTGATAAGTTGAATAGTATGCCCAAAAAAATTGTAACTTACTGCTTAAAACTTCGATCAATAAAAGTGTCTTTCGAATTTTAAAAAATAAGCAATTTTTCAATACTAAATTGTGCATTCACCTTTGAAGAACGTGTGTGCAATATTTCAGATCAGAATATATTACATGCGAAAAATTTAAGAAGCAGTTTAGTGCAAAAAATCGTGCCGTGCTGCGCTGCAGAATGTATTTCGGCTTTTTTTTTACAAAATCGTTTACAACTCAAAAAATGACCCGTTACCTTGGGGCCCTAAAGTGCTAATCTGTTCAGAATTTCACAACCTTCAATTCTATGAGTTGTTTTTTATGACGACATTGCTGAAACTGTTTATTTCGAACGGAAAACAAGAAATAATTCTTTCCGTGTTGTTTCCCATAGGTAGTACATTTTCTCACATTCTTAGTTAAAAATAAACAGTTTATGTAACGTCCCCGTAACAAGCGACACATAGGGCCCCAAGATAACGGGTCATTCTTTCGAGTCATGAACGATTTTATCCATCCAGTATTTTGATCTGAAATTTTGTACATGCATTCTTCAAAGGTAAACGCATAAGTTAGAAATGACAAATTTCTGATTTTTAAAATCCGTAACATAGTTTAATCGATCGAAGTTTTGATTTGTAGGTTACAATTTTTTTCGCGCACACCTTCAACTTATACGTTTTTGACATAAACTGTAAGAAACTAAAGAGTCTTAGGATATGTCTGTAAATTCTTTGAGTCTGATTTGATGAGTATTCTTTGAGTAGTGACGAGGGCCGGTGTCGAATTGGCTCCCGTAAGTCAGATAACGCCGTATCTATGGTCGAGTTGGCTCCCGGGTCATTAGAAATTAGGATCGAATTGGCTCCCGGGTCATTAGAAACTAGGGTCAAATTGGCTCCCGTACAAATAAAAATTTCCAACCTTGTAAAAAGACGATAAATCTTGAAATCAAAATTTTACATTATAGTAGGTGTGTTTACATAGTACTGTGCGGAATTCCATCGGGTCGAAGAGCCTTCAAATCAAAACATGGTACTGTACTCATTGGGATCGATGAACTTTGAAATGAAAATATTGAATTGTACGTATGTGTGTTGTA
>JAPYYV010003173.1:0-25220 GCA_030522625.1 Copidosoma aretas
ATCAGTGAGTCTAAAGTTTGTACTATAACTATATAGTTGTCTGTCAAGCGTGGCTGACCCAATGTCAACGTCTCTATTTGCTTGTCATTTACGCATTTCATGCTCTCCCACTCTAAAAATTTGTTAAGGTGTGGTCCGAGTACTGCTCTATTGATTCGTGTTAATTTTATTTTTCAAAGCGGTGGCGAATTTGACAGAAACAAAAAAAAATTCAAAGACATATTTCTACACAAAAAAAGGTTTTTGAGCAAAAAATAATAGCACCATTATGAAAAGCAGGTCAAAATCTATCGATTTTTAATTTTTATTGTTTTTTTAAGATTTTTCCTAATGCGTACGAGGGAGTTGAACACAGTGTGATCGAGCCAAAAATGCGCCTCAGGCACGAGGTGGCCCGATCTCGTTGGACGCGCTTATATACGGAAGCTGGAGGCGGGCAATGTAGGCATGGATTTCGGAATGAGAAAGGAAAGAAAAAGGGGAAAAAATAGATTCAGATTTACAAATATCATGTTCGGTTTAAATGCAAAGGTGGGAAAGGTTAGTCTAGAAACTGGCATAAGAAAAAGGGAATAAATTTACTTTTTGCCCATAATAAAAATGGACAAGAGCAGGTGGCCTTAATACTGACTAATCGAAGAATTAACGGACTAAATAAATAAAAATGATACAAAATAGGCAAAGAAGATAAAGTTGTGCATGAAGAAGTGAAGGATTGGAAAACGATAGGATTTATAAAAAGAACAACGAAGGAAAATAAACTTGACAAAATCAAAGATAATTTTACAAAGGAATGGAAGACTTTTGTCAATCAGAAAATAGGAAAAAACCAAATGGTAATTGACATTTTTATCATCTGTAAAATGTTTAAAAAAAAAAAAAAGCATAGAGAAAAATAAAGCAAAAATAAAAAGATACCTGTGAGTTTGGAAGTTTTCAAGTGATAAAGTATAGGATTAGCAATAGGACATGAATAAAAAATAATTTTAACAATATACATTTACAACTATTAACAAAGAATTTCAAAATGATATCATATTATAAAATTATATCCATAATTAATTATAAAATGACCAAAGATAACAAAGGCTCATAAAAATTTCTGCAATAATAATGTTAGCGTCAATATTGTATTCATATACATATTAATGAATATTAACCTTAAATATCAATTAAAGTCACAATAAATATTACATTATTAACAATTATTTGATAAATCACTAAACTAATTTTATGTATTGACTATTTCTTTTTTAATTTTTAGCGAATTTTTATGAGATCGCTTTGGTTATCTATGTCTGTATGCATGTATGTGTATTAAAAAAAAAACTTTTTTATTTATTTTTCAGACATGAGAATAAAAATATTGAAATATTAGGGTTGGCACGCAGAGCGCGCAGGGAAAGAAGCCTCATTAGTATATATATGAATATCGGTTTGTCGTCTGAAATCGTATTTATTAAAGTTTTTTAATATACTGATAACTAATAAGTGCTTTGTATTTTATTGAAATTAGGCACATACCTATAGATCATCTGCATATTTCGCATCATAAACCAGACAAAATTTTTTTATTGTATATTATTATAGTTTATACTAAAATCTTTAGTTTTATGTTTTAATAAAGCCTATAAATAATAGTTAATAAGAATTACAGCAATTCATAGTTAAGATTGTAAGATAATACAATGCCGTTTACGAGAGGGATATCTAAATTTTTTTCATAAATTAAAATCGCTGCTGTTCCGGATCCTGAGCAACTACAAACTTGTCCAAAACAGCAAATTAAAGGTCTCGACATACATTTTGAGATTCAACTGTAAGAAATACATAGTAATAATAGATTGATTCTAAAAGTAGGCTTCAAGCGTGTGGTGGGTTGCTTGACTTAAACCCAAAAAATTATGTATAATGATGGTCTAAAACAATCAAAAGCAGTTTTATACACAAAGCAAAAGTTATAAACATTTGTTTTTCTATGTTTAAAGGATATCTGATTTAATTTTTATCAAGATTGAGTTCAAGAGAATAAAGTTATAATGGTTCAAATATCGGTAAAAAGCTCGTTATTCGCTTGTTTTGACACCTTCCAATGGCCATAACTCATCGAATTTTAAATTTTTTTGACTTTAAAAAGCTAGTTTGTTTTTTTTTTTCCAGCTTTTCCAAACGCCACCAGTTGAATTAAAAAATATCTAAATGTGCCAAAGATACGCAAGTTTGAATAGAGACGAAAAATAGCATAAAGAGCCTTTGACGTCTCGGTCGGTAGGAAAACCCCTTTGATATAAAATAATCTGAATGAATTCTTAAAAAAACTTGACACTACATTGAAAAAAAAAAGAATGTGTTGAAGTTAATTTGCTTTAAAATTCAGTTTTTGGCGAATTTTCCAAAATAGTCAAAAAAAGACCAAAAATAGGCCATTTTCAAAATTCAAATTGCTCTATCTCGAGCTATGAGGCACCTAGAAGGCTAAAAATTTGGCATCTTCCCTAACCTTTAGTGTACTTGAACATGTAAAAAAATTAGCAAAATCCAGAAACCAAGTGCGCACGATTTTTTCAAAAAGTATTAGATTTAACGATATATATAATTTGAAAAGAAAAAATAATACACGCATTAAATAAGTAAGGTAAAAATATATAAATCGCATTGTGTAAGTTAAAAAAATGAAATCAGACTTTTTACGAGAATGTTGATTTATATAAAAAACAGGCATGGTTTAAATAAGCCGCGTTATTCCGCGCAGTTGCAGGTGGCTCACCAGTTGTGTCATAGACATATATAAGTGTTAACGAGTTCATTTTGACAGGTTGTAAACAAACTACTCAATATTCCTGCAGTAAGTAAAAGAAGTATTACAAAAGCGAAAACAAATTTATATAATTCATCAGTTTTTATTGACACCTGATTTAGAATACTCATGAGTAAATTTATGGAGTATGTACCTCTACAGGAAATTCGTAAGTATAACATGCCATCATTCGTGACCTTCCGAGTACTTCTATTGATTTGAATGATTTAAATATTTTTTTGAAACATTTTAAAAACCTATTAAGGTGAGCTGCATCCTATTGTAAATTGATTTATGATAAAATGTAGACAACCTTGTCAAGTGACATATTATGTTTGCAATAATTATTTATTGAGGCGAGTATCCGGTATGGCTGTGTGTGCGTTATTTCTACACCGTATCATTTACTGTTTTGATCATGACTGAATATTCTGCCCTTTCAGCACTGTGATCAAGCTGTAATCTTTAGAATATTGTACTTTTAGTTTTCCGGAGAAAGATGCACGTGATGCACTGAAATATTGGATGAATTAGTTTAAATGAAATAATCATATTTTTCCCTTACATTGGCAGGAGCCTGTGTCGGCAGCGTGGTGGGGCAATGGGGGGTGATCAAAGGGAGGGCCATATTACTTCTGCCTCACATGAATCAACTATATAATATACGAACATATTAGTACATCTACTATACGTCCATTTATATATTACAGTTGTATTTCTTTGTAGGTCTTCAGAGTATACACACGGATTAAATTTTTGCAGGAGGACCAAATTTGAATCTGCGATTACTCCACACTCTACAGTTTATGGTCTGATGTACCTGTAATTTTTCTGACCATTATTCCGTGAAAGAAAAATCATTTTAAAATTTGTTAGTCTGTCTACATTCCTTATTTGATGTAAATGTTTACATTGGCTTGCAAAATGATTTTCCTCTTAAATATGATTTTAGGTTTTAAAATTATTTCCATTATTTTGACTCTGATGTAACTATCGTTTGATAACAATTAGATTATCCATGTTATATATATATCCATTAGATTATATATATCCATGTTCATTAAGACAGTTGGAATAAACTTTTGGTCCAAGCGTACGTCGATTGATAGTATATTGTAAGACTTCAATCCAAATTTAAGCTTCCTACAGTCACGTTGCCTGCAGTGGGAATTGAAGAATAAAGTTTAGATCAAACGTAATATTTTCTAATTTTTTTGCTGATAGAAGAAAAAGAGTAGGTTATCAAATGATTTTTTTTTTTCGCTTATTCGATTAAAAATATTTTAATACGTATTAAAATGGGTTAAACGACTACTCTTAAATTTAGACAATTGAATACATTTTTTTTTATGGTTACAATTTTTTTTTTTAGTTGAAAGCTTATTGAAGTTTTTCGAGAAAAAAATTATTATACGACGATAAAACTTTTAGGTAAGCGGTAGGTGGCACTGAACATAAAAAAAGCTAAATCAAAAGCTTGTTAACTTTTCAATAATATTGAGATATCTGATAGTAAACTTATTGGGAGTATTTCATACTGCCCATGATGAATCACTGGTTTAAAAATCAAAATTCAAAACTGCGGATTCAATATGCCAGCCGTAATTCCAAAATTGATGAATTTCGCTAATGAAAAAATTTGACCTCAATCAAAGTAAAAATTAGGCAGAAAGTTGCTCTTGCAACATTTTAGGCAAGGGTGTCATTTTCGTGAAAAAATTCGTAAAATTTTCGTATTTCTTGACCCGACAAAATATTGTAGAATTTCAAAACTTTACGAATTGTTTTCTTGCAAATGACTTAATTTACAGAAATTCTGCAGGAGCAACTTTTTGCTTTAAATTTAACGTAGATTACGGTGTCAAAATGATAAAAATTGAAAGATTAATTGGAGACGGGTGAGTTTTTAGTACTTCTTGACTATGCGGAGAACTACGCCTTCACAGTACAAGATGCATTTCCAGGGTATCACTGTAATTATTACCAGGTTACGGTTAGTAACATATTTATTTATTTCCTCTAAATAAATTAGGAAAGCTAAATATTGTAGTCAGGATATTTTTTCAGCATATCATTTCCAACTGGCTTTAACATGACTTGGTAGCAGTTTACACAATTGACAATGTAATTATTTAATTAATTAAAGGTAGATTTGAAACTATTAATAAACTGTATTATTTTTGTGATGTACAAAAATCTCCATTATTACGATTGAAGAATTACCTGTCAAAAATAGAATAAAGCAGACAATTTTTCAGGAATTAGTGAGAAGTCATACTTAAAAAGTAAACACCAGTATTTTTTAACTTCCACAATTTCATAATTTTAAAAATGTCAACTGCCATTTTGGACTTTATATTTTTAATTTGATCAAGCCGACACTAGATTTGTCATTAGAAAATATAACAACTTAGGAAAACCTACTCATTATACTGTACACAAATGAACAATTATATAACATGTGATTAGCCTATTTTTTCGAGTCAAAGAATTCTGAATATGTATAAATTTTTTTTTCTTGGAAATGGCGTCATTTACGAACATTTTGCAGGAAACACATTTGACTAATAATTTAATGTTGATTACAACTTTATTTTTCTATTCGTTTAAGGGAGTTCCACACTAAATAGAATTAACATTGCGATCGAGCTAAAATTTGAGGTACGGATAAAAAATAGCCTAAAAATGACCCAGTTAAATTTTTAAGACAAGCAAGAAATACATATTTGTGTATTAACAAAATTTAAAATGTAACCTTATGGAAAATTGCAGTTTTGCTGCCTCGCATTACTTATAACTGATTGATCAACATTCCAATTTAAACGAAAAAATTATCAACAATAAAGAAATTTCTAACGATTATTTATCAATTTTAAAAACGTGGCAAGGTTGTTTACCAAATAAACAGTAAATTTATAAGCTGACTGAAAACTACTGATGGTTATGTTTTCAAGTGAGCGTGAGAAGGACAGACGACACATCAAACAGTCGCATGCACAGCACGTACTATAGCGAGGGATAGAACTCCCTTGACCCCAAAATTTAACAATAGCTGGTCGTTATAAAGCATCATATTGGATACGCCATATGGAATTTCATCAAACCGGCACTAAATTTGTATCCAACTACCCAAACGATCTTAAAATATTTATTGTAAATTTATTTTTTAGTCCCGTGGAACAAGGTTAAACGTAAAAACTATATTTTTTGACCTTTAGCGCCCCCCTGGCACCTACATTTTATGAGCTTCTATCGTGTGAAAACATCCAAAACTTGTGAAATATTTATGTCGTTTTCTACGAAAATATGCAAACAATTGGCATTTTTTTCATATGCCTTGCTTTGTCTTTGAAAACAAGATTACGGTCCAAGAAAAAATTTCAAAATTGTGACCGTCACTAACGGCAAGGGTCAAAAAGCATCTGCAAAAATTTTAGTATTGTTTTCTTACAGAGTGCAATAAATTTTCAAAGTTTAGAGGGAGAAAAAATTTTGCTTGGCCCATTTTACATTAATACTTATTTACTGAATTTTTTATTCAAAATACGTCTTTAAATTGTGCGCCTTTTACAATGGTGTCATATTCGCCAACTCATAATTCGACATTTTTTATTTATTACCCTCTAATAACACAGCTTAACAAGGTTCGAGAAACGAAAACTCAAGTATACTTTTCCGAATGTTTCTGATGTGCTGAATTTAGGTTTAAAATTGCTCTATAACGTCAGGTTTTTGAGATATTAGGATATAACCTAAAAGTACAAAGTACACTGTTTTTCGACATTTGAAATTATGTATCATCACACAGTTATTTTTTTTAACTAGTAGAATTTGCTTTAAATGTGATCTTTCTTTTTTAAAATCAATATCAAATCGTCCAGATATCTTTGTTTTACCGAGATATGACATTTTTAAATTTGTTCCACATCGGTCCACACAAATGCCAAATTCAGAGTATGAGCTCCATGCAGAAGTGTTATTTTAAAGAAACTCTTTTGTTATTCAAAATTATTGCACAAGCACTTTCATGTTCACGAATGACAAATTAACTGTCAGTTCCTACAAATGTTAAACGGTGTATTTAAAACAGTGAGCGCGAATTTCAAATGTTTTTATTGTAGTAAAAATTTGTATCTAGGTATTTTAGAGGTTTTTGCAACTTAAACATAAGATTTTAAAATCCGAAAAAGACCAAAAGTTTGCTGGTTACATATTAAGAAATGCTTATACAGTCATTTGAATAAAAATAAGAGTTTTCTGAAGTTACGCTTGTAGTCGGCCAGGGTAGGATCCACCAGCTTCTATACTACAATTTTTAATTTAGGGATATACGATTTTAATAATTGTTAAGCTGACATTTTTCTACGAATTTAAAAACAACAAATTTTGTCCTACGATTTACTAAAGATAAGACAAATACTTTTTTTTCAAAAAAACTATCGGTCGATTTTTACGATAAAAATTTTTGAGACATGCACGTAATGCGGTTTGATACTTGTAATGTAAAAAACGCTAAAAACTGAAGTTACTTTGTCACATAACAAATATCTCCAGAGCGAAAGGAGACGAAAATATTAATTTTTTAATTTGTTGGTAATAAAATTATGGATTAGCGAAAAATAAAGCCAAATCCCTAAAAACGTAATCTAATTATAAATTTATAGAAAATCCCGCTATTTTATAAATATTTATTATAATTGCTGGTATTAAGTTACTCATTCGTTTCAAAACTAACTGCAGAAAATTGATACAACTTTTTACATTATAACACATGATCAGTAAGGTTTTATTAATTTTTTAAAGTTCATTCATAACCTTTACATCAATACTAACGTGAGAAACTTTGTCAGTAATCCAATATCCCATATGGAATGAGGTAACAAATATGCATTTTTTTAATTCGTAGGTTATGTCATAGCGATTTAGAAACAATTATAGCATAATTTTGAAAAACATTGCCTAAGCTTTAATTTTAAGGAAACTCCGCAAGTTTTCAAGAAAGGAGTATTACTACTAATTACACGTTTCTTATTTGTTTAAAAACTCACTGTAAAAGATTTTCTAGTTTTTTTTACATAAAAATAGCAGATTCACAGCAAGATTTTTTTTATTTCCCTACATTCATACATAAACTTTAAGTTCATATTTTCGCCAAATATTAAACAGCAGTGATAAATGATAATGGAAATAGTAACCAAGAGTTTTTTTGTTACTCTCACGTATGGTCAAACGACATTGTCATTTTTTATGTGTCAATTAGAGAAAACGATAGAACCTTGCTGTAAATCGAGTTTACTGTAAGAAAAAGCTAAAAAAATTTTCCAGTGTCATTTGAAGCAAATTAGTAACTTAATACTAAAAGTTATGCATATTCTTTAAACATTTCGGAGGTTCCTTAAAATTAAAGGATAGGTAATGTTTTGATAAATTAAGCTATAATTGTTTCTTATTCGCTATAATATAGCCTACGAATTAAAAAAAATGCATATTTTTATCTGCCTTTAATATGGAGATATTGGATTACTGACAAAGTATTTCACATTAATTCTGATATTAAGGTTATGATTAAACTTAAAAAAATTAATAAAACCTTTCTGATGATGAATTGTGATGGAGAAAGAACAAAAAAATCTTCTACAGTGCCGTTCAAAGCGAATAAGTAACTTATTACTAAAAGTTAAATCCAATTTTTGAAAATTGCAGTTTTCTTTAAATTCAAGTTTAGGTTACGTTCTTGGGGATGCAGCTATAATTTTTTCTAAATCGCGATGCCACTACTTACAAATTTAAAAAAAACGCAGTTATGAATCACATTTTTGATCCAGAGTTATTTGATTTCTGACAAAGTATTTGGCGTTAATGCTAATGTTAGGGTTCTGCATATAATTTAAGAAGTCAATAAAACCTTGCAAATAATGTATTATAACGTAAAGGAGTGGGAACAATTTTTTGCAGCTAGTTTTAAACGAATAAGTAACTTAAATTGCAGCAGTTATACTAAATTCTTATAAAATGGCGGAGTTCTCTCAAAATTTGAGGTTAGGTTATGTTTTTAGGGAATCGGCTATATTTTTCCCTAATTCGCTATTTTATTACCTACAAATTTTTAAAAAATGCATAATCGTATCTTCTTTAGTTCTAGAGATATTTGATTTCTGAAAAAGTTACTTGCATTTTTAGCGTTTCACAACATATTGCGCCGAGAGAGAGAGGGGGGGGGGGGAAGCCACCACGCCGTCACCTTGTCCTCTATTTGTCCGCGCTTGGGCTTTACTCCGGTGCGTTTAAAGTCGGTGGGACTTGCAGATTACTTATAATCTCGACTTCCTGTAAATCTACAGAAATCATGATATACTTTATTTGGGATAGCTTGACGAGACGAATATGAATAAGCAATCTATTTTACTCTGCGTCGTATAATTAGCGCACAACGCCTTGCTTTTTCTTATTGTTAATTTTTCCATTGCATATTTTGTTAATTATTCGTTATTACTGCAGTCCCTTATAGTTACAATACCTTGTTTAGCCTTGGTCCCAACATTTTAACATTTATTTTATTATATAGAACATTTTTGCATTGAGTAGCAGTACTTGGTGGCGCCGCATTCTATTAGCTTTAAAATGAAAAGTATCTAGCTTCAGTATAACCGGAGTTTCGAATTTTTAAAGATCACTCCTTAAGCACAGAATCACAGAAATCGTAAAATTAAAAATATCTCTAGTGACATATGTATATATATATATATATATATATATATATATATATATATATATGTATCTCTTTTATTCAATATAGAACCCAGAATATTTTTTTTCAGTCAAATAAAAAATGGGTCGGTCAATTTTAATCCACATCTGTACAGTTTGTAAAAAAAACATCCTATATTGCTATTATTGTTTATAACAAAATATTAAGGTTCTTTTACTATACTATTTAAAATCACCAAATTCTTTGCTCCAAATGATATTTTCTGTATTACAGAATTTTTTAATTCATTTCAATTCAAATATTCCCAAGATTTCAGCTGCAAAAGCACAAAGAAAATTTTCTATTACATTTTTGTACTTAATACAGGCAATATAACCTTAAATCTCGAATGCAATGACGCATATAAAAGCCTGTAATCAGGCTCCAAGTATAGTATGGCAGATGCCTAAACGCTCCTGATTGGTTCGACTATTTTCAGGACAGACATGCTAACAAGCCTAAGTGACCAATCACTGAATCAGAATAAACGAAATCGCTTGTCTGTAAGATGATTCAGAATTTCATAAGTATACCTAAATATGGCAGCCCTTATGCAATACTGTTTTTTTCACCTACTGTAGAGTCAAGGGTGGTATCATGTATCTTTACTTTCGTCTTGCATTAGAATCAGGACTATTTAATTTTCGACTTGAATGCATCTCCCGACATATTTAAGACGGTAATTGATTTACCGATATGCCTATTGCAAAAGCAAAAATAGTTACATGATACCGCACCAAGTAAAGTGGACCGAGAGACACTGTTAGTAATCTTGACTACAGCAGAAAAACCATTGTGCAATTTTATTGGTAATGTAAAGCCAGGTTATAACTATAAAGAAAATTCTCATATATTGTTATGCCAAAACACTGAGTTTGATTAAAATAATATTGAATCGCAATAACATTATCTATTCTGTGAAAATTCAGCTAATGTAACATGGATCGGTCGGTCAAAGTTAGAATTTGAATTTGAATAAATAAATAAATAAGTAAATCGGTTACTAAATTTAGTTTATGATACCGAATAGAAGAAAATCCTCCCTTCAGTTAAAAGCACGTAGTTACAAGCAATGGAAATTACTATTTGAAAAAATGAAGCAAAAAATGTAAGTGTCACTTATAACTTTAAAAAAGGAATCCAGTATTATAACTAAAACCATTAGAGGGATGGGAAAACACAATAAAATCGACCATATAAGGAAACAAGTCTGAGGCACAAAGAACCCTGATCTATTCAACATTATTACTTGTATACAAACAAGAGTCAGATACAAGTCACAACAGAAATAAATATACAGCCTTGAATTCATGTTTGTGTGTGTGTGTGTGTGTGTGTGTGTGTGTGTGTGTGTGTGTGTGTGTGTGTGTGTGTGTGTGTGTGTGTGTGTGAAAAAAAGATGAAATCGAGGTCTCTATTTGAAGTATACCGAAACGTAATGAATGATCTGAAAAACTCTAAATGGATGTGAAAAAATAAAGGTGAGAGGTCACTGGCTTAAATGAAATGAAAAATGGACAGAGAGAGAGAGAGAGAGAGAGAGAGAGAGAAAGGAGGGCGGGAAGGTTACGTTGAAAAGGTCTTGACGATGGTGCTGATGAATATAGATGATGTGATGGATGGAGTAGCAATAGGGAGCAAGATGAAAAGAAAGAGATATAAAGGAGGTTAAGAAGATAATATGATAGAATAGACTTGGCGATATAATTAAAACGATGTAGGATGATAAGAGAGAGCAAAACTATAGAGGAAGGCTATCATGGTGGATCAGCAATGTTCTTCGGAAGTAGTCACGCTTTTCCACTTCAGTCAAGCCTAAGCAAACTGTATCTAGGTTGAGTTAATGCGAGGAAGAACACGCACAAAAAGGCACAGATATGGAAGGCCTTAACAGCAACTTATCACTAAAAACGGAAATAAAACGATACATAAGCACTGATCATTGGAAAACAGCAATTGCAGGAGCATCAGCAGCCGGAGTTCTCAGAGCAGATTTTTTCGTTAGGCTGCAAACGGAAAAGGAAAACTCACCACTAAGCAGAAAGAAATGTACCTAGGGCCAGAGTCAAAGCAAGAAAGAACGGGTGGCGCGAGAGCATATTCGCGCTGATCGGTACAAGCAGTCGCGAATAAGTTTCGTCAGTCGATGGAACCCATACTGTACTATCAATAAAAGTGATAATAGTTTTTTAAAATCTTCTAAATTAGATATCCCCATCGAATTTGTAAGAACCGTTCTACTCAGCAGTATTTATGCCTTTACACAGAATACTTTTAAAAAATTAGATGTTATTAATTGCATTGAAAATTTAGAAACAACTTTCTCAAAACAAAATATACAGAACAAAAAAATTCAATGAGAAAAGACTCCGTTCAAGCATTTGAATGTCATAAATATAACGAACAACAACGCAGATCTAACAACATTGTATCAATTATATTACGCCAAAAAATTCAAACTCCAAGAATTTTTTTGAAGGATAATAGAGGAATTTTTTTCACACAGTCGAACATAGGTATCGTTACAGTCTGTTTGGAAAAAGATATTTATATTAAGGAAATTAACACGTTGTTGAATGATAAAAACCTCTACAGCAGGATTAGAAAATATCCACTGGATAAATTACATACCAACGTATACAGTATTCTTAAAAAAGACTTATGGTACTGAATTTCTTCAATACAAATACCACGATACACAACTTACTCCAGCGCCTAACTTGCTGAATGTTATGGCCTCCCGGAAATCCCCAAACCAACGTTGTCTTTTAGACCCGTTATCTCTACAGTACATAGTCCGACCCATTTTTCAGCTGAAATAATTTATAAAGATTTAAAATTCTGTTTTCCTCCCCACAAATGACAAGTCAACAATAGTTTTGATTTAATTAAAAAAATAAGTAACATAACGATTTCTGAAAAATATATTCTTGCCTCACTGGATGTTGTTTGCCTTTTTACTGATATACCATTGCATCGTGTGATACATAGTCTAGAAAAACGAGCGCAACATATCCTTAATAATTGTAAAATTATATTAAACAACATTACTTCTAGCACTAAATTATCATATAAAAATATTATTAGAAATTCGAAACTCCATTGGGCTCTCTCAATCCGCAGACTTTGTAATGTAGTATTTGGAAGTGTTGCTTGGACAGACTAAAAAATGCATTATGATCAATGCCCATTTTTAATAATCAATAACGATCAGAATATCTACAAGAGTAAAATTTACAGTGATAATATTTTAATTTCTATATTGTCGCAGATTGTTCAGTAAATATTAAAAGGATACTCTGGATTCTAACATAACTTTTTATCGTAGTACGTGTAAAAATGCAAATCAATTGTTCACAAAGGAACATTTACCGATAAGACAATCGATGAATTGACTGAAAAACTCTCGTCGAAAGATTTGTCAATGGAATCTTTATCACTATTCACTCTAAAACATCTTGTAAAATTATCGTTTTCCACTTTAGATAAGTAGTAAATTATTATATTTCATGTGTTTGCTTGACAATCATGTGTAAAATTTTTTTTTTAGAAAACGTTGATGATTTATATTTTTTGTTAAATTTTATCATTTTATTCTTGAAATACTTCAATATTTCGTCGTTGGAGCTCTGACAGCTATAAGATCCCTTCTAAAAGGCTCACGCTTTTATTATCTGTTTATTTTGTGATTCTTACAAACGCAAATACAAATTTTGACTGATAAAATTTTAAAAAACCCGTCTATTTCAATTATAAAAATAATTTTTATTTCACATAATGTGTTTGGTCTAGAACGCCTTTAGGTTACAATAACTCAAGCTAAACACAAACAATATGAATTTTTATAATTCGTTGTTCAAGGCTATTACAGTTATCAACTTGACAATTACAGCTTAAATTTTTTAGCTAGTCAAGTAGCTTGTCGTTACTATTTTCTTTTTAAACAATTGCGAATCGTGCTTGCATGAGATGGATAAAGAAGCAGCTGTTCCTATTGAATCTCCTACATGCCGACGGAGTTAAGCCTAAATAATTTGTCATCTGTATTGGAAGTGCTGCTGTGATTGGCTAAAGCTTTGGCGGATGCTTTGACTATTACTTTGACGATACTAATGAATAGCAGGAATAACAAGATTATTATTTCTCCATGCGATAGCAACTTACAATTTTTACAAAGGTAATGCTTCAATTATAATATGACAAATAATTTTCACTACTTGAAAAATGAATTAGTTATTTAAATTCTAAAATTAAACTACGTTATCAAAATTTGATTGTCATTTTTTTGCATGTGTATATGCAGACATCGTCGCTTTATTTTCACGTTACCGCATGATATAGACTATAAAAATGGATTTTAAGCCGACTTTATTAAACTTAACCAAAATAAGATCGTTACACGAGCAAGGTGAGACATTTACGAATATTGAAGCTCAACGCAACTGCAATATCAAAACAGTGCGGAAATGGGTTCGAAAAATCAATAAATAAAGCGCCGGATTTTCAATTTCGAGACCAAACATTTGGTGAAAAACTATCAATTCGAGATAGCATACACTTTTATTTAACGAAATAGTACATATTAACTATCGAAATTAAAGTGTTCAAAATATTGGATGGTATGATAAAAAAAAAGAGTGTTAAAATATCTGTTTCCCATGACACACGCAATATTGTACAAAATGTTTTTAAATCTAGTTAAAAAAAATACATCGTTTACTATTTTACGCAAAAAAAAACTGTTTCTTATAATAAGAAATATAGCTAGAACCACATAAGAAAATTATTCAATGCATCATCATTATTACTAGTTTGTTATTACTGAATAAATTGTTACTACACTATCAGCTAATATACGTCTATACAAACTCAGCGAGAATAAAATCCCTCGCTGTGTAGCTGGAATGAGACGAGACCCGCTCCAGCCAGTCTCCAGATTACTGGATGATCTCAATTTGGACAAACTACGAAAAGTCTTTATAGTAATTTTAAAAAAATAACAGAATTAAAGTGACGGAAATCCGTAAAAAAACGTAAACTGAGACAGGCATATCGAGAAGCAAGAGCTGTATTTACAATGAAGAATATAAACCGTACTCATGGAGAATAGAGAAACACTGTCTTTATGAATAAAAAGAGATTTCCCACTGACAAGGACGGTCGTTTGGTGTCTGGAGACTAGCAAACAAACGTTACAACAATAATCATGTATTACCAACAACACATAGCGAATGATATACTGCTGCTTATTGAGCATGAGGCAGTGGTCATGGCCGTAGAGAGATAATAGATGTCGGACGTCACTTAAATAGTGCAACTTATGATGGAGGTATTTCATCTTCTTTCTATTCAGGAGCACTTTACAGACCAAGAGGAAATTACTGTTGTCAAGGACAACAACGCAGTGCACATAGCACGAGTAGTTTGACAGTGGTAAGATAAGCACCTTCAGTTGAGAAAAATGAGTAGGCCGGCCAAGTGACGAGACGACTCAAATGTTATCGAAAACGTCATGTATGGTCAGAGATTTGAGACCCTCTCGAGCTCGCAATGCAAATGAGTTGCACGAGCTAATTCTTGTATCTTAGAGAAATTTGCAAGGATGTCCTAAATTATTTCAACAATTGACTGACTACATGCCCAGACGACTTCAGAAAGTTTTGGATGCTGGAGGTAAATACACCTAGTGTTAGTAAAAATTGTTCATCATACTCGCAATACCTTCAACATCAATGTATGAAGAAATATAATAAATAAGTATGACTGTATTTATAATATTAAATAAATGTACAAAATGTATTCAATTGAAAAAGACCGTATTGAGTTGATAAGTATACGTACCGTTTTGATAAGTTCAAACGTAGGTAAATATTTGACAGCATGAGGCTTGCTAAACTTTAGGTAAAATGTACATTTTAGTTATAAGTTTTCATATTATTCCAGCAAACGCACGATTGTCAAGAAAACCTATCTAGCATAATAATTTACTACTCATCTAAAGTACAAAACGATAATTTTAAAAGATGTTTCAAAGTGGATAGTCATAAAGATTCTATTAACAAATCTTCGGATAAGAGTTCTTTAGTCAATTCATCGATTGACTTATCGGTAAATGTTTTTATCGGAGCCATTGATTTGCGCTTTTAGACGTATATGTAATAAAAAAGTTATGTTAGAATCTAGAGTATTCTTTTCATAATGGTTAAGACATCTGCTACAATAAAAAAATTAAAATATTATTACTTTAAACTTTATTCCTGTAGATATTCTGATGGTGGTTCTACTCCAACACTAGTTTAGGCTTGTGCATATGGAAACTGGTTATGATCGACTGATTAAACTGAGAGCGTCCTCTAAAATCTTATGACTGTTATTACGATGAATATTGACTTTAAGATCTATGCGAATGATTAACGTCCTCCATGGTGGTTCAATCAATGTATGTCAATCAGCGATCAGTCGGGGACGATTCGTTCCCGACTGATCGCTGATTGACATACATTGATTTAAGATCTATGGTTGGTCTCCGATTATCCCTCGTCTAATCTGCTATTATTGGCATCGACGTCCTCAGAGTTCCTCGATGAGCACCCCCCAGACAAAGTATTTATTTAACCTAATAATTTAATACTCTTATTATTATTAATTTTTTTTTAAATAATACAAAACAAATATTTTGTATTAAAATTTGAACGAGCCACTTCAGACCTAAAGCTCAATGCCCAAGAACTTCTTATCATGAGGCTTTTTTTCTCTCCCGGGGACAAGCAAGCAAGCACCACACTTTGTAGCAATGAAAAACTGTTTTTGACTGTAATTTGCAAATAAAGATTGGTTGGTATTTCTAGAATGATACACTCCAAATAACTTAAAACGCGTATATTACAGCAGCCACATTAAACGAAAAAAAGCCTCCAAAAATCTAATTTTTTATACTTTTTGTAGACTGGCACCTCAAATGGATCCTTATTCAATGATAAATCCTGCATTGTGTAAATTGTTTGACCTTCTCAAGGATGTGACTTTGGTAAAACTTATGGCTAAAAGAACACTTTAAGAGCCAATCACGGCGTTTTAGCGGCTCTCTCACATCCAAGTGGATGCTCTGTCTGCTATACGAGAAGCGGTCCCAAACAGATACTGCTATCGACCTAGTTTTTTACGTAAATACAATTCCTACCCGCAGTGCGTTACTTTAAATTAGGACTCCTGGCAGCGGTCGCACGACGGCGATTGGCTGACCGCCACCAGGTTAACTCTAGACGTAAACAACCAGCAATACTGGAAATCTTATACATGGACAACATAGATTACCTTATCACCTACTGACATCACCAATATCGTATACAACTGTATCGATCATAATATTTACAGTCATAAGTATTATCAACTCAAAACATGCAACGTTGCCATTTAGTACAAATGTTGATTTTCATTTTAAGTTGCAGGAAGCCTAGATTTCAATTCTTCGACTTACCTATTGATAATGGATAATGATTTAATTATACGCTAGGTGGTGTTATTTTTTAGATTGAAAGTGTCCTTCAGATAAAATAATCAATTTAAAGATCAAAATGCGATTCCAACCTCAAAAACGACATTCGATGAAAAACTAACACCACTACCAGAAAGAGGAAGCAAAAATCGATTGTTTTTGTGCATAGGTAAATTTTGTATGATGTTTTATTATTGCTTTGCAGCGAGTTGATAAAGGTAGTTTTTGGGTAAAAAATGCCGTGCTGGCTCTTGCTGTAAAAAGGGCACGCTCATATATTAAATAAAATGAGTAACATTTAAATTCTTGGTCAAGATAAACCTTAAATTAAGATTAACCAAAGGTTGTACATAGATTATCCTGCAAGGATTGCAAAGTTAAGTATGTAATAAAGACTAAACGAGCCTTAAAAAAACAAATATAAGAACACACGCACAATGCTAATAGAGAATTGGTCGTTAAGGTACCCATCTGATGAATGTCAGCTGATGTGTCATCTGAAATGTCATCTGACATGTCAGTTGATATGTCATGCCAATATATCATCTGCAGCTCATCACAAAATATTGAAATCAATGAACAACTGCCTAATTATGCAGTTTTCAGCCCTTTGTAGTGTCTAATAGATTATACCATCTGTATGATACATCAAAAAATGTAAACAACGACCCTAAAAAGTGGTGATTTCATTCACTTTTGATTTTTTAATAGTTTAAGATGACATGACAGCTGATATGTCAGCTGATTTCTCAGGTGACATGTCATCTGAACTATTTTATTTTTATTTTTTACATTAAAAATAAGCTTTGTATGGATTTGAAAGGTACGTTTTTCGATGTACCATGCGGATGGTACAACCCACTTGGCACTCTAGAGTACTGAAAACTGCAGAATTAAACAGTTTTTTATCAATTGTAACGTTTTGTGGTGAGCTGCAGATGACATGTTGGCATGACATATCAGCTGACATGTCAGATGACATCTCAGATGACATATCAGCTGACATTCATCAGAAGGGTAGCTACCTTGCGAAAATCTGCGTAACGACATACGTTTAATTTGATAGATTTTGATCCATTGAATCCAATGAAATCATTGTTTATACCATAAGCCTGTCAAAATCTCAAGAAATTTCTACTAAAATTTTCAATTTCCAACATTAGCTTTTATGGAATAACATTAAATAATGAGTTACGCATGCATTTTCTGAATAAAATTGAAGTTTCTTAGCAGACACATTATAAGGTACGTGTAGAAAAATTCCTCTTCTTTCTTGCCACTTTGAAAAGTGCAGGAAGCAAGGCATTTTCTCGAGATATTTGCAAAGAAAGAAAATAAAAATTTGTTTTAGACGGTTATGAGACGGTTATCGGTACAGCTGTGCAGCAGAACGTAAGTATACACTTCTGCTAGGTGTACATATATACGTATGTGTGCTCGACTACAGCTGGACTTTGGCTGCTTCAGCTACACTCGGCTGTACTCAGGTTTCGGTAATGTGACAGTCAAACTTTTCATATCTGTATGTAGACAAGGGAGCTGTGTTAATATGGATAGAAATAAGTACAAACACGAATATCACGTTGATGAGGTAAAGAAAAAAGACATTGAACATAATTGTGATAAGAATTTTTTTTTTTAAATGATCTATACAAACAGTACTTCTGATACAATTAATAAAAACGAAGATAATTCAAATATTATTAGAGAGTATACGTTGATGTATAAAATTTTACGTCATTATACTACTTGCCTTATTAATCACCCCCCCCCCCCTTTGTATTCATTGACTTCTAGTTCTATTCTTTTAACCATAAGTTTAACGTTTTAGAAACGTAACTGTTTAACTATAAGTTTAACGTTTTAGAAACGTAACTGTGACTCTACCACCGCACCACTATGTTAGTCATTACTATAAGTATCAACGTTAGCGTATGACTGCGAAGTATGTCCAAAAAGTATCCGACCTATCTCGACTTTTCGGCGCTTGAATTATTCTTCTTAATTCGGTTAATGGCATCCTTCAAATTAGTCCCTATTTGATTGAACAACACGCTCATATTGATGCGCCCACTTCCTCAAGCAGTCTTGAAAGTCAGTTTTTGGAATCGCATTTAGTGCATTTATTGTATTAGTTTCAACAGTCACTTAGTCGTCGAATTGGTGTCCTTTAAGCGGCATTTTCGATCAAGAAAATAGCCAAATGATTTATCACCAGTAATAACCTTTCTAAACAAATTTTTATCACTATTGATCATTTGCATATTAAACTGAATGATTCCTGATCGAAGATTTTTTTTCTATTTTAAGAGCATTTTAGAGATGAATTTTTCACACACGCGAGTCATTTCCATCCAAATTCTTAATTATGATTTGCCAAACAGTACTTTTTGGTATTCTAAGGTCATCTTCTAGTTCCCTGACAGTCGAACAACGATCTCGTTCCACCACAACTCGCACACGCTCAAAATTATCCAATGTTCTTTCCGTCAAAGGTCGGGCAGAGCGAGGATCACTGTCAACATATGTGCGAACACTTTTAAAGCACTTATACAACTCTTTCATTTATGTTTTGCCTGTACACTTTTTCCCAAAGGCCTTCTAAAACATTTCGACAGTTTCCGCACAAAATTTTATTTAAATGCGCAGTAAGAACGCAAAAAAGACGTAGTAAATAAATAAAGGCTAAGGTGTCTCATCGGTAACGGAGGCATCTGAGGAGAAGGTTAGAAGTTACTACTGACGTTCGTTCAGAGGTCGCATAAGTGTTGTGGCACAAAGATATGGATGCAGGTCGAATACTTTTAGGACAGGTTTCGAATATGTCTAAGCCGACGATTCGATTGTGAGCCAATCGAGGTACGATTTCTGTTGTTACTTATTGTACCCGTGTTATACCATTTGTTGTAATTGTTATATGCGCTGTACTTTTTTAGTTTTCATGTGTGTGCATTCTTTCTGTTAATAAAGCTTGAAGAGGTCGACAAACTCGTCGACGGAACAGCCATAAGATTACCAAAATATCAACGTTGTTGATTTATTTTGTGTTCCGTGCTCCTAACAGATCTTGCTAAATTGATAAAACCATTTTACACGCATTTATTTTCCAAGCGATTTATTATTTATCTTGTAACACGTAGCTTTCATACGTGATCGAAATCGTTATACTTGAAATAGCTCCGGTTATTGTGTTCTTACATGTTCTTATCGTGTTCTACGTAAAATTTTATATCGAACAAGCTGTTTAGAAATTTATTTAAATAGCGCGAAACGTCACATTGACGCATGAGTCACATAGCACGGTCAATTTTCTTGCCTTAAGTAGCTTTTCTCTAAAATATAAATAATTATTATATATTTCATGTTAAATACTCTTCTTGTTGTATAAAAACATCGTTCAGTATTATATTATACTACATTTGCGCAAGAATAACAAAAAAAAATACTACATTTTCATTTACTAGTAACTACTTAAAAAAATTTAGTTAAAAATAGAGAAGATAAATATATGTATATATATATATATGTATATATATACATATATAGTAGTAGTAGTGGGGCTTCGCCCCCTGCACGCTCCACGCGCTAACCCCCAGATTATTCCTGATTACTCTTAGATTATTTTAGCTAACCATTGATAGCATCCTTTCATGCATACAATAATTTAATTGAAGTTATACTTCTATATGACCGTTATGCGGGGAAGTAAAACAATGATTTCCAATTTTTCCCTCTTCAAAAATATGTAAAGCAAGTGCCATTTTAATCTCTAAAAAAACCCTTTTTCCACCGGGATTACACTCGCGATCTCGTGCATACGAGCCGTGTACCGTGTCGACTTATCTACGAGCTACCTCTGTGAGTAAGCTACACATCACTACCTCCTATATTTTACTTTGTAACTCACTTATAATTTATAGATTGAATTACTGTTAATTCATGAATTTGTTGAAATATTTATTTATTTGCATTAATAAACTATCAAACAATTAATTCAACAAGTTTTTCACAACTTTAAAAATAGATTTTGATTGCAGGATTTCCATACATTAATTAAAATTTCTTTCATTTTATTAATTTGTTAGTTTTTAAATAAATAAATAATTATTTTTTAAATTTTTACACTTTTTTTAAAAAAGTTTTACAGATAATATTTTCTATCATTGGTTCATAAATATGAGGTTCTATGGATGAAATAATTGATTTTCATTGCGTCTTATTATTTCAAAATTTAGGCTGGGATCATTACTGAACAAATTTCGGCGTAATCATCTACATTTACATATATTGTTTGCCGGAAAAGTATAACTTAATACATGGGTGCCCAAGTTTTTATCAAAATTTTTTCTTACATTAATGCCGCTTTCTGCTCAACCGACTCAAAATACACGATTCTATAATTACTTCTGGAATAATTATAATATCCCTACTCTTCCAAAAACTTAATTAATGATATCAATAAATGATTTTTACTTCAATTTTTTGTTTTCCCTTCCGTTATTAGGTTGACGTACGTTGGGTTATTCGGTTAAAAAAGCTAGAGATTCATATTTATGTTTTTCTCTAAAATTATTTTCAATTAGTGGATGAATTATTTATTAATAAACATTGTCATCAGAAGAGTTAATTTCGTGATTTGGTTTAAGGTGCGTGAGTTTTGATTTATAAGAATTAAGTATTAAGCTTAAGTGTACGTGTCTTCTATCGAGTATCTCGTTTATCTTCGGTATTACTGTTAGTGACGTTCTTTGTTTTCCGCCGTAGTAACACAAAGTTGGTTATTTTTAGACGTAGTAGAAGAGCATTTTATTAAAACACACATTTTCTGTTACACAAATATGGAGCTTACTATGCCCTAAAGTCTAATTGGTTTTCTCCGTTGTCAAAAGCATGTGATATCCAGCCAACGTTGTCTATTGACATCATGATTGAATTTATAATACATTTATAATACACCTATGTAGTAAGTATAATACACGAAAGAATAATGCTTATCAAATTTTGTACAAAAATAACATTTTTCTCGATTAGGAATCCTCAGCCAATTGCATTTAAGTTATAGTTTGCTAGACTACAACGTAATTATGGTCAGCACATGCCTGGTTTCCCTTTCACCATTTCCCTTAGTCGGTCGGTCTGTCCTATTCCTGTAATAAGGTGTAATTATCCGATGTATGTTATTCCGAAACCCAATAGACTACTCTGAACACATTCTGAATTACTAAATAAATTATTCATCAACAGACAGTGTTAGCGAGAGTCTATTTTGTTATTTGTTTACATGCGCTTTAATGTAATTTTATTTGAATTACGTACGGAGCTAAGGTGTACGGATTTCGGGTAAGTATCTTTTTCAACAGCTTTATCACTAAGGGTCAGATTTTTTATTTCCTGCCTTAGTACAGCAATGTTGGTTATTTTCACGTAGTGGAACATTGTATTGAAATACGTGTATTCTTTTTGACAAATTTGAAGCTTCATTGCCCTAAAATCTAATTGGTTTTCTAGCTTGTCAAAAGCATGTGCTATCCAGCGAGCCTTGTCTATTTACATCATGATCGAAAGTATAATACACCTATATAGTAAGTATAATACACAAAAACATATTGCTGATCATATTTTTTATGAAAAATACATGGTTTTCGATTGGAAGATCTTAGCCTATTACTGCTCAGATATAGTTTGCTAGTCTACAGCGCCATCAAGGTTTGCACACATCTGATTTTTTTTGCATCATGTGCATTAATCGGTTACTCGGCCCAGTTCCTACAATAGGGTGTTATCAGCGTATAATGTAGAGTATTATTCTATGTACTTTATTCCGAAACCCAATATACTTCTCTGCTTACACTCTTAGTGAAGAAATGATCTGTTGATAGACAGTGTAAGCGGGCGAGTCTATTTCCTTATTTGGTTGTAGGTGTTTAAGTTATATTCTATTTTCATTTCGTAACGGTCCAGCGTACGGGTCTGACGTTATCTGTTTTATCAGTTTAATTACTAATGGTCACGTTTTATTGTAGTGCCTCTGTCTATTAGCCAAATAAGACCTGTGTACAAACGATGATTGCGCTGTAGTCTAGCAAACTATATCCGAGCAGTGGCACACACCTTGTTGTTTTCTACATCATGAGCATGAATCGGTTGCTTTGCCTAATTCCTGCGATAGGGTGTTATAAGAGTACTTTACTCTAAAACCCAATAAACTTATCTGCTTATACTCTTAGTAAATAAATGATCTGTTAATAAACGGTTTAAGCAGGCGAGTCCATTTGGTTATTTGGTTGTAGGTGTTAAGTTATATGGTATTTCGTACTGAGCTCGGGCGTGCGGGTGTTTCAGTATCTGTTTCATCAGTTGTATTACTAATGGTCATGTTGAATTAAGAAAATTGGGTTAGAAATCACTTAAAAATAAACGAATAACTATGTGATTTGAGACGGAGCCGTGGGGAGCCAGAAGGGAGCTGAGGGGGTGCTGGGCAGAGCGGGGGGGGCTGGGACTAACTTTTGTTCATACAACTATATAATATAGGAAGACATATGTATGTATCTTACTATACATACATAGTTGTAAGGACTGTAATTTCCTCCACCTTATTCTCTCCCCCTTCAAATCACGGGAGTATTCGTTTGATTTTCACGTGTTTTTGACGATCATCACTTGTTACTTCCCCACCCCCCCCGCCCCCCCCCCCGCCCCCCCCCCAGCCTGTCGATCTCTCCTCGTGAGCGTCTACCCTTTTACTTTCTGAATAGCCCCCCCCCCCCTCAGGCCCCTTCTCAACCAACTCTTGCCCCACCCTAACCCCGTCCTCCCCCCCTTAGGGACTTAGAAAATTTTTCAGATCTTACAATGCATATATTCTAAGAACTTTAATTTTCTTTTAATGCTCGTCTACTGCTGCTAATAATGCTGCAAGTAATACTACTATTAATTATGATGCTAGAGGTAATGATTGTATGAATGTTGTTCTGCTGCCGCTGGTATAGTACTACTACTACTAATATCACTACTACTGCTACTACTACTTTTACTACTACTACGACTACAATTACTAGTACAACAACTACTACTACTCTATTACACCTATTACTACTACTACTATTATTATAACTCTAACTTCTACTAGGACCGTAGTAGTGCTACTTTACTTTTTTTTAGTAAATCTGCTTATGCTACAACATAAGTATCGTTAGTTTCTCCTATTCTCCATAGAAGTTGAAAAATAATGAACAATTAAAGCCATTTAATACCTTGAACAAGAATTTATTCTATTCGTATCACATTGTGGCATTTAATATGCCGTCTTTAAACGTCTGATCTTTTAAAACCCTTACCACATTTTTTACAAATTTTTATTTCATTTTCTTCTTTATAAATTATTATATTAAGTTATTGAATGTCAATTATTGAATGCAATAAAAATAACACACGCAATTATAGTGTTGAAATGAATTAACGTTTTTTATTTTAATTGCATAATTTAAGATGTCTTTTCAAGTACTCTGCACTTAAGTAACCCTTACCACAATTAGAAATAGTAATATGTATATGGAGGCAGGGGAAATAAAATTGACAAAGTAACAAATACAGGTTATCCTTATTATTATTCGTGTTTCTACACCTAATGTATATATATATATATATATATATATATATATATATAGAAAAAAAACAATGATTATACTTCCTTTTTGAGAAGTGACAATAGCGAACCTAACAACCAACTATAGTTTATACTGATCAAAAAAAGCAAATGAGAGAAATTGACACTGACCGCGAAATCTCCCAAATGCTATTGAAGGAAATTAGGGCAGCTCGAAAAACGTTCCCATATTGTTGGTTGAGTCGAAATTTTACACGGTACATCACATGATGTAAAAAAATAAGGTGTCTTTGAAAGCAGCTATTGTAAGAGCCAATGACAGAGCTGTCATGTTTTTTGCAATATTAATTCAATTGTTACGTGTGGATTATTTATTATTTATGTTTGTAATGTTAATAAATTGCCTTATATATTTCTTAAATATTTAATATAGAAAAAAGCAGGGCAAGCTAATGATTAATTGATATCCATATACCAGCACACCTTTTTTTATATATAATCACATATAAGCCATGACAATAAGTATAGACAGCTGATCAGAAGAACATAAGTAACTATGTTCTTAGTCGTA
>JAPYYV010003174.1:0-18879 GCA_030522625.1 Copidosoma aretas
CGCCGATCGCCGCTAGGAAAAAAAAAAAACAAAAAACAAACAACACTTTCCCGCTCCGCGAGCCCGAAGGTCGATTAATCATCATCGTCGTGCATACATATATCCCGCCCGCATGAATCGATCGCTCTGTTTATAGAAGATCAGACTTACTAATCATCGCGTCTCTCCTCTGTACATATATATCTGCCGGCTCTTGCACATATAATACAACAGACGTATTATTTGTACATCATATCCAAGTGATACTGATCGATGATGATAAATCCGCGCGCGATCGGATGACGAGAGGGCGCGCGCGCGCGTGTGCACAAAGAGAGGGCTTATATAAGAATACGAGCTAGAAGAAGAAGAGACAACTGATAAGCGACGCGCATTATATAAACACACCGCACCTACAACTTATAGGATATACCTGTATAGCGTACGCAAAAAAAAAAAACCCCGACGTACGTGTGTTCTTTGGATCGTTGTAGTATATGCGCGCGGGAGAGAGAAGAGGCGCCGCCGCCGATACTCCTCCTCGGCTGCCGCGAGTATAGTTAAGTAGTCGGCACGAGACCTTCGCGCGGCTCGTATCTCGGTTTTTTTTCGCGCAGCGGTATACACTTGCCGTGCACCGTGCGCGCGTGCAGTTGGTGTGCTATTGTGTTGTATAACATGTACACGTCTCGCGGCGAGCGTACGAGCGGGCGCAAGTGGGCCTGATCGGTATACGAGCGCGCCCTCGATCGGCCGCGGCAATCGGCGATCGCGCTGTTTTTTTTTTGTTTTTTTTGTTTGTTCCTCGCTTCTTGTGAATTTACTTTCTTTTTTTTTTTTGTTCTTTTCATTTGTGTTTGTTTTGTTGTTTTTCGTCGCTTGGTTGTTGCTCTTCATTAAACACACGTGCGCGCGGTGAGCGACTATTGGTACAGTCGTGAAATAGATGCAGCGCACGAATCATCATCATCATCATCATCATCATTTGCTGCCGATCTCTGTACCGCGCGCTTGATTTTTATTTTTGAATTCGCTTATCGCACCATCGTCATCATCATCGATCGGCCGCGATCGTGCCAAGATCGTGATGTGTATCGACTGTTCTATCTGCGCTGTGCCACCGATGTACACATTTGTACATTATTATACAGCAGCAAGTGAAATGTTATAACAACGACGGCAGCTGCTCTTTTTTGATCGGTGACCATTGGCGTTTGTGCTCAGGTTTGAATAGTATAGTGAAACTTGACATTTCATCATAAGTACGGTCGCTTTGTTACAACTGCCGGTGATGGGTTTCGCGCGAGAGACGCACTCATCGCAACATTCGTAATACTTATTCCTTTTTTTTTTTCCAACTTTTTTCCCCCTTCGATTCGCTCGACTGCGCGTATAATAAGCGTATACTATAGAGCAACGTCGCGAATCTCGCGTCATTCGCTTCGGTAAATACACGTGTGATACAATACACGCGCCATATCAGGTGTTGTATGCGTACTTCGGATGTACTTGATGTACCCACGCGCGGAAAAAAAAGAAGAGCGGCCGAGCGATAAGAAAAAAAAAAAAAAAAAAAAAAACATCAATCGCTCAACTCTACACGCGTCGTTAAATTTAATTGTACAGGGTGTGTAATACATCCACTTTAAATCATTACGATGTACGTGCGTACGCTTGTACAGGACTCGTCACGCTTTCGGGCGAACGAACAGTTATTCACCACCGCACGCACGTTCGAGAGAGGGATGGTCGCCGGTCGGCATTATTTTTGAACGTTCGCGCATTTATTCCTAATATCCGCGCCCGCTGTTCCGCGAAGCCTCGGGTTTTTCGGAAAATCCGAACGCATCGAAACGACAAAACGCATTATACTCCGGCCCCGGCGCACAAGGACGCCCTGTCGAAAAAACCACACGCGCGCCCACACGCAAAGTATACTTACCTGTTAGAAGCTGGCACGCGAGAGGTATCCTTTCGTCCTGCGTGCGTACCCAAATCTCTTTTTTTCCCCCCCTTTTGGCCGACGCCCGCTCGTTCCCGAAACAAGACCAGCGGGCGGGAGGAGGAGAACCCGCGCAGGACACACACACACACACACAAGAGAGGACCGGCTTTTTACAAACATGCATGTACAGTCCACAGGGCTCCCCCCGCGCGCTCGTGCCCGTGCATCTCGGATTCGAATTTCGAACGTGTATGTACCATCCGCGCGCAGCGAGAGCATCTCGTCCGCAGCCGCGGAGCCGAAGAGAAACATACGAGTGTCGCTCTTGTGTGGCCGCTGCCGAGCAGCGCGTTGTGTTTCGCGCCGACGTCGAAGTGCCGGGCTCGTCGAACGACAGCAGCGGCCCCGAAATAATCCCGTTCCGTTTCCTGCATTAATCTTGGGGGTGGTGTTTTTCTTTCTCCGCTTGTACATACGCAGGCAAGCGCACAAATAATCAGTGAGTTTTCGATGCGCGGAGATCGGTCGGGCTATTGACGGTTTCACGGGCGAATTACGCGCAGTAATGTTGAAACAATCATCGAAAACGATCAGAAACCGAACCGGTTTTTCGCGCGCGGCGAATTTGGGGAAAAAAAAGCAGCAACGATCGGCAAGTATCATAATGACGCGCGAACGGCCTGGCCGAGTGCACCGGGTGAATTTCATCTCCACGGACAAGGGAAGAGAAAAACACGATTCCGGGCCTCTTCGTCCAAGGATGATGTCGATCGACGCGTAGAATGTAACGCACAGGCACTTTTATATCCGCGTACAAGCTGTATCTTAATGCCCGCGTCGATGTTTGTAAAAGACGGCGCGGATACGGCCCGGCGATGTTTGTCTTTTGAGATTAGGACCGCCGGGAAAGTACGCGTATGCCCAGTAACCGTATGGTACGCACGTTGTACATTCCACCGAACGATAAAAGCTGTAATGATCGGACGATCGAGCGGCGCGAAAAATCTCGACGAAGCCGAACGCCCGCCGCTGTGCTTTGACCGCGGGTCCAAGATCGTTCGACCGCGGCTGCACCCATTGTGCGTACGGCGCGTACTGCACACACAGGCGAGCAACAGCCCCGCGCGTGGAGAGGGATGATGATGATGACGATGATACGCTTGTGCCGCGCTTTCAGCCCGATGAGCACCGACGCGGAGAGCACCGGCGGTCAGCAGCGGCGTCGGTACAGTGGTGCAGGCACAGGGCCGATGAAGAACAAGAAGCAGCCGAGCTCGGCCTACGTGCCGCGCGATCGGCTCTCGCGCTACCTCGCCGCCCTATCGAGTCTCGCCCTCGTCAGGTTCAACAGGACGATCGGCTCCGAGCTGCCCCTGGACAAGATCGGCCTCTTCTCGAGCGCGTCCGTCGGCTGGCTGGGCGAGTACCTGCGCGCCGGCCGCGCCGCCGGCGGGATGCGGGACAAGGTCCTGCCGCGCCTGTCGGGCCGCGAGGCGTGCGAGACGAACGGGCCGCGGCTCGAGGCGCTGCTGCGCGCGCACTTCGTCGAGCGGGGCCAGGCCGGGGCCTCGGTCCCGCGGGTCGCCTGGCAGTTCGTACGGACGCGCGTCCTCGTCGGCTCGGTCGTCTATCTGGCCGGGACTCTGGTGTCGCTGGCCGGGCCGGTGAGTTGTTGTTCGCGTCGCGTGTACTGCTGTTGATGATGTTCGACCGGGGGGGGGCGGTTGATCATTGTCTCGCTTTCAAATTCTCCGGTTCGCGTGTACATAGTATAAATGTAAATAGTATATTACGCGAAGCCTGTCCCAGATTGCCATTGTCAAACATGCGATCTCGGCATTCTTTACTTTTTCCCGTGGCGCATATGGTATTTTTTCAGCCCGCTCGGCTCGAAATAGCACTCTTACTTTTTGGCAGGGGGAGTAAAGTGTTGCTGTAAGTCGAGGTAGGTTGGAAAAATTACGTTTGAAGTCGAACGGACTACACGGGGACGTTTTGCGCGTGAAACAGCAAAACGGCACAGAATTGGTAAAACCGTGCCTTTCTGCGCCATAATCGATTGGGCATCGACGAAGGGTCGGACGTTTTCGCGAATACACACATCCGGACCGAGCGCCGTCTTGGCTCACACTCGACATCAGAGAACAGTGCGTACCTTCCCCCCCCCCGCGCGTCAACCGGCAGTACACGCTGCACGGACAAGAGCGGCAACTCGTGCTCGCGTATCAGCAAAGTGAAAAACAACGACGACCGAGCGCAGGTGTTCGTGCTGCGCGAGATAATCCGCGCCACGGCCGACCGCAGCGACCTGAACGTGGCGCTGAGCTTCGCGAACCGGAGCCTGGCGAGCAACGCGTCTCTGACGACGAACGGCACCAGCGCCCTGTTACACGAGGAGGCGACGCGCGCCCAGGAGCGCCAGCTCCTCGTCGACGAGATGATCGTGTTCGGGCACACCCTGCTGCTGGTGCTCGTCGAGGCCGTCTCGCGATTCCTCGTCGCCTGGAGCTCGGCCCTGAATCTCAGGTACGCCCGTGCGCGGACGCGCTTTTTTTCATCGATGTTGGATCGATCGTGCGCGTATTATAATAATAATAATCGATCGGGCAATTTTCTTCCCCCCCCCCCACAGAACGGCCTGTCGGCTGCGCTCGGCCTGCCTGGCGGTGGCCTACAAGAAACTCCTCGGCTCGTCCCTCAGGTGCTCGACGGCCGCGCAGCAGGTATATTTATATTTATTTGGAACACGATGTTGTATATATGTATACATAAATCGTACATTGTAGACGAATGAAAGAACAAAAAACGTGGCAAGTATGTTGTATAATCAGAAACAGCAGGATGAGCGCGGGTATTTGCTGTTTCAGACCCTCACGTACTTTGTTCCAGACAGCGAGATCCTCCACGAGCTGATAGGCCTGGGCCCGGTCGTCCTAGGCGGGCCCGCGGCTTTGACGGTCGTCGCGGTCTTCGCCTGGCTCGTCCTCGGCGTCTGGGCCCTCTCCGGCATCCTCGTCATCGTTCTCTTCTACTCCTCCCTCGTACGTACAGATATACATATACGGCCTGTGTAGGGCTTATCGATCTATTTTGGGCGTGGTTTTTTTTTTTTTTCATTTTCCCGCGCGGGGGCCCTCTTATCTTCCATACTGGGATTATCATTATTGTTATGGTGTGTGTACATCGATAACGTTATCGGCAGATAAAACATACGCGTGGGATCGATATGAATTATTATAATACTGCGGATGGATGTAGGGAGGAAGAAAGAGAGCGGGATGATCGTTAAATTTTGCCGAAACCGATCTGGAGAAAAAAAAAATGCTACTCGATCACAATAATGTATACATGCGCGGGGATTTTTTACCGCAGGTGATCATGGCCTACTGCACGAAAGCCTTTGCGGCGCGGGCTATCGAGTACTCGCTGCGGAGGATGTCCCTGATCGAGGAGCTGATAAGCAACATCCAGCTGGCCAAGATAGCCCTCTGGGACCGGCACTTTCAGGAGAAGATCAAAAGTATATAATAACTCGTCACATGAATGTATGTTAAATTTTTAATGTGAAAAAAAAATTTTCAGACATGCGAGGCCGCGAGCTCGACGAGATGCAGTTCGGCGGTTTCAGCGAGGGCTGCGGCCTGTCCATGGTGCACATGATCCCGGTCGTGACAGTAGCTACGATCTCCCTGTTCTCCCTGCACTTTGAGCAGCAGATCCCGTTCGTTCAGGTTCGCAGCTCTCATCCATCTGTGCATAAAACGGACATTATTATTATTATTTTTAAAAACAATTTTACGATCGTATTTTTCCATTCCTTGCAATTGAAACAGTACGTCCCAGTGCTGGTGCTATTCCTGGTGAACCTGAAGCAGTGCGTCCGCACGAGCTGGATGGCGCTGAGCAGCATCTCGCGGGGCCTGGCTTTTCTCAACAAGCTCAAGGTGTGCCATTGTACCCACACCGAGACTCCGAAATAATAAAAAAAAAAGGCACGATAATCGTTCGTTCGCTTCCAGTCGATCCTGATCCTGCAGGAGGCCGATCGTTTCCTCGACAAGCCGATAGACCGGAACTTCGCGATCATCATCGACAACGGGCACTTCACCTGGTCCAACGACGGCCGGCCCAAGACCTGCACCGTCAAACGGTTGTCCCGGTGAGCACCGCGCGTCTCGATCGCGTCATCAATTTTTCCCGAATTTTTTTTTTTTGTTCACGAGGAACAATAAATCCATCGGACCGAGCAGACTTTTTCCCGAGAAATGCTATATAATATTCGACACTCATCGATCGACATATAACGATTAGCTTCTACGTGGACGGCGGCAGCAGCAGCAGCAGCAACAACAACAACAACAACAACAACAACAAGAACAGCAGCAGCCACCCCGCGCTAGAGCCGCACAGCTTCCCGAGCGGCCGCGTGGCCGTCCCGCTCTCCTCCCCCCTCGGTAGCAGCAGCAGCAGCGACCTCTCGGAGATCGACTTTTACGTCGCCAAGGGCAATCTCGTGGGCCTCCACGGGCCCCGGGACTCGGGCAAGACGTCCCTCCTGCTCGGCATCCTCGGCCAACTGCGGCGCGTCAGCGGGACCGTGGCCCTCGACGGCGCCTGCTCCTACGTAGCCCCGGAGCCCTGGCTGATGGACGGCACCGTCCGCGAGAACGTCCTGTTCGGCGAGCCGTTCGAGCCGAGCCGTTACTACCGCACCCTGCGCACGGTACGCCTGCACGGCGAACTGGCCGGCCTGCCGGCCCACGACGACACGGACGTCGGCGCCGCCGAGCTCGGCCCGGTCCAGCGGCAGAAGATCGGCCTGGCGCGCGCCATCTACGCCGAGCGCGACATCGTCCTGCTGGACGAGCCGCTCGCGAGCCTCGGCCGGGGCCGCGAGTGCCTCGAGATCCTCGACGCGGCGATCGGCCAGCTGGCCGGTAAAACCCTCGTCGTGGCCAGCCGCGACAGGACGGAGCTGCTGGCCAGGTGCGGTCTCGTCCACGCGATGCGGGAGGGCAGGATCGCGGAGAGCCACGGGGGGGAGCTGGTGCGGTCGGCGTCGGCAGCGGCGAGGGGACGGCCGCCGCTGGCGACGAGGACGCAGGGCGAGGAGGAGCCGCGCGCGCGGCCGAGGCCCTCGTCGTCGTCGCCCGCTCGTCTGGTATATGGACAACCTATACTTATCTACAAACGGAATAAGGTCGAATCACTCGTTGGCGTACGCACGTCCGAGATGATGTGGACACACTTTTTTTTTGTTTTTGGAGCCAAACTTGATTACGTCCACGCCAAATCTGCAGCCTTTACCCCTACGAGGAATATTATGACCGATTTTCTTTACAAAATTACGAAATCTTTCTACAATGATCCAAATAGTAACTAACATGTGATAATAAAAAAAAAAAAAAATATACTTTTCCGGGGGCGCAAGTGCCATGAAGATTCAATTATTACAAATATGCGGTGAATCATTCAACTTCAAAAAGATTAGATCGACACGAAGTCGTACAATATATTCTAATCATTTTAAATATCATCCATGTACGAGAAAAAGATACAAAAAAATGGAAATTGCGATTTTACATGAAAATTGACGCGTTGCAATATTTTTCGCGAGGAAAAAAATAAACAAATTGCACAAAGATATCCGGTTGTGCGTTACCCAGGGTCCTAGGATCGACGCCGGCGGGAACGGCGGCGATGAGCAGCCGCTGTCCGGCCGCGGGAGCCTCGAGTTCCCGGTGCTGCACAGCTTCACCGAGGCCCGACCGAAGACCGGGCCCGGGGTGTATCTGGAGTACGCGGGCGGCTTCGCCGTCTGCGCTCTGCTGGGACTGCTCGCGGCGCTCTGCGCCTTCTCCATAGCCGTGGCGCCCGTCTGCATCGTCTACGTGGGGACGGTACGTTTTTGAGGGTGATTGAATATTCGCCGAGACGACGGGGGCATGGTTGCTTTTTTCAGAGTACACCCTGTACTTTTTGCCATCTGACGTTTTCATGACGTTGCCCTGGTTTTTTTTTTTTATTAGGACAATGACAAGAGATATTTTCCGCAGTACAAATGGTGCATCGAATTTTCGGGAAAAAATAATGTTGGACTGCTGCGACCATTTTTTTTTCTCGATTACAGAATAACACGGACGTGAGATCGGCCAGCGGACTGCTCGCCATGCAGGTCGGCTTGATGATCGTTTGCGGGGTGATCCTGACGTTCGCCTACAACAGGGTATGAATTAATGCACGACTTGCGGGGGTATACGTTATTGCGTTTCGAGTATCTTGTTCATCCTCCCCCGATGCTTTCAGACCATCATAGCGGCGGCGACCAAGTTGCACGATTACTGGATCGAGAGTCTAGTCAGTGCGCAAGTTTCGATATTCAGCACGGCCACCGTGTCTCTGCTGCTCAACATCTGCAGCCTCAACCTGCAGGAGGGTGGGTGCAGTCCATTTTTTTTATTTCTCCTCTCCCCGATCGCATGGCTATAATAATAATAATAATAATAATAATAATAATTTTCATTACAGTCGATTTGGTCCTGCCGAGGGCGATAATAACAGTCCTGCTGAACGGTGGCATCAGTTGCTTCAGTTTGGCGATATTGTGGTACCTATCGCCGTGGCTGCTCATACCGACCCTGGCCTATGTCGTCATAGCCGTGATGTTGAGCGTATACGTGAGGTGAGATACGTTGGATTAACGTACCATTTTCGTCCACTATACAGGAGGACGATCGAGGTTTCCTTAATATGCTTATATCACCTACTCGTGTCCTTGACCGCGTTTCAGGGGAGCCGTTTTGAGCCTGCACGAGTTGAAGGTCACCTCCGCCACTCTAGTCTTGAACCACATTGGGAACACGGTCCAGGGCCGTGCGACCATTCAGGCGTTCTCCAAAGAAAAAGATTTTGCCAGAAAGTACGCTCCGTCGCGTTAATTGTATTATATTTACATTGGCGCTAAATGTTTTTTTCTATTTTTCCTGTACTAATCGTCCCCTCCATTCTGTAAAGGTATTACAAGCTCTTCAACGAGAATTCGACGTACGACTTCATGCTGTACGCGACGAGGCTCTGGCTCGAGTTCAGATTGAAACTACTATCGGGTATGCACTGATATGTATAATATAGATACAACATAATCGCGACAAAACTCTCATTCGCACCAATATTCACCCCCCCCCCCCCCCCCCCTTATGCCCTCAGTTCTAGTCCTGGGCACGGTGATATTCATGAGCGAGGTCCTCTACACGGACTCGAACGGCCTGTCGCGCTTCAGCCTCGCCTACTTGTGCACGCTCCAGCTGACCCTGAGCACCCTTCACGCCGCTAGTGCCGCCAACAGCGCGTACACGAGCCTCATGGCCCTCAACAGTGTCGACCACTACATGAAGAACATGCCCAAGGAGCGCGAGGGCACCGCACGGCTGTCCAGCATGTGGCCGACGGACGGCAGCCTCGAGTTCCGGGGCGTTCTGTTCTACGACCGCGAGGAGTCGTGCAGGAAGCCCCTGTCGTTCGGCCTGGCCTCGGGCGACAAGCTCGGTGCGTGCGCGGACAAAAAAAAAAAAAAAAGAAATCTGATCATAGTAGTTTATAATTGTTACCGATTTTTTTTTCTTTCTTTCTTTCTTTCCTTTGCAGCCGTCATCTCCTCGCAGCAGGACGTCAAGATGGCCTTCGTGTCGGCGCTGTTCCGGTTCATGGAGCTGCCCGCCGGGAAGATCTTCGTAGGTGGCACGAGCATATCCCAGGTGCCGCTCGAGCTGCTGCGGCGCTGCCTCTGCTTCGTGCCCGGCAGTCCCTCGCTCTTCAACGGAACCATAAGGTCTGGGATCCATCCGTCATGGCTTGTCTCGAGTGTTGCAGCATTTTCTGACCGAGCGCGTTTTTTCACCTACTCGCAGGCACAATCTCGATCCCTCGGAAAAAATGACCGACCAGGCGATCATGAGGGTCCTGCAGAAAGTCCATCTGTGGGAGAAGGTGTCCAGACTGCCGGAGAAGCTCGTTAGCGACTCACGGCACCTGTTCACGGTTTACGAGAGGGTTTTGATCTTCCTGGCCCGTGCCTTGCTGAATGAGCGCACCAAGGTAAGTAGTAGTGCCATCGGTAGCGAGAGTTAAAATAGTTTTTTTTGTTTTTGTTTTTGCAAGGATTTTTTGTAAAACGAATCGAACGAGTTGCAGATCGTAATAGTGGAGGAACCGCAGGTCGACGTGGCTGACGATAGAAGCGAGATCCTCGACGCCGTGCTCAGGGACACTTTTGCCGAGTACACCGTGATCCGGCTGTCTAGTCACAGGATTCGCTCCTGCCCAAAGTCTCTCGTGCTCGACGATGAAGTATGGGGATTCGATTGGAAACTAATCAATGTGATGATCGACAACAGGCAACAGACTATATTTTCGCTCTTTTCAGGAGGACTTCTACTCCGAGCGGGGCTCCTCGACTTTGTCGCAGCAAACGACGAGCACTGAAGTTTACACAGCGCTACCTGCCAATATTCTCTCGGAGAGCTTCGTTTCCCTTTGAAAGCCGTTCCGAGAGATTGTATTTTTATCTATGTTGTGAAAGTGCGTAAAAAACAGAGAGAGGTTTTTTTTTGGGGGGGGGGGGGAAAGCGATTTCCAGCGCTTTATTTTATTATACATACATATATACATATATACATATATTTATATATTTATATTTGTATAAAAACCCAAACTAGATCCAAACAATTTACAATTATGTACGGACAAAGTCAGATGGTAGTACGAATATTTCATTAAACTAGCGCCCGCGTTATATTATATTTTTTTATCAATGGAAAAACTGACAGAGGCGCTTTTTAACTCACATTCATTTATTCAGTTGAAAAATGGATGTATATTGAGGAATAATATTAATTTAATATATCATCAAAAATACCACAAAAAAAGATCACTCACACAATGTGTTGTTGACGTTTAAAAATTCGATAAAAATCGTTGAAAAAATCTAGTGACTTCAATTGCTCAGATGCATTGATCACGACGAACAATACAACTTTCAAAAAAATGTTTTGATGGATTAATATTGTGCAAAAAATTATTGTACAACCCAATTTTATGCAGACTTTGAAATAACAATAACTGACAATAACTTTATACAATTAACGAGCAAATGCTCGCCAAGCGCATGCAGCGTTTTACAATAAAATTTATTCGCCAATCACCATGTTGCCGAAGAAAAGCCTTACTTACCGCATGACAATATTGCTTGGAATAAAAAAGAAAGCGTTCAGTCTCAGTCTTTCGTTGAACGTGCTGCAGCGCCTCGTCTGCGAATTCTTCTTTGTCAGACTTGCTTGACCTCTCCACTGCAGTGTGGACAACAGGCGTAGCTCAGCGTGGACAGTCCCGTACTGGATGGCAGGAAAATACTAGGTCCGCCTACAGCGACTGCTGCTCCCATGACCGCACTGCAGGCCACGTCTTGTCTGCCCGACAGCAATAGGTTCGGGCTCATCAGTAGCTGTGAAATGTGCATAAGACCAAGAATTAATTGTTAAGTGTAATTTTTTGTCAACGAATGGGACTATAATATGTATGCACTAAGAAAGTTTAATGAAAATTTACAGTTTAAGATAAACGATGTATTAAAGTGATACAAGTATATTATGTAGCTCAATTGACGATTGCACATCCAAATAATGCATAATACAAAGAAATAATATATTTCTGTATTGAGGAGTGAAACTTTTAAGAAAACAGAGGCTATGTAATAAATATTTTTATACAACGCAACGTTACACTTGTTTTTGTCCACTTACCTGTTCAGCATTCTTTTCGGCCATAGTTTTCATTTCGAGACCAGTTATGTTGATTTCCTTACGAAGATTGACTTTGTCCATACCGCTGAGTAAATGAGTTTTTAGGAGCTCAGCCAATTGACAGCAGCCTTCGGAAAGATCAATAATATTTGTACTCGGAAGCTCGTGACGTCTAGCTGCTCCAACGGGATCGAAATTTTCTCTGAGAATGCTTAAAGTCCTGGAATACACATATTTTTTTCAATAATCTTTGCGATGTATACATAATAATCTAAAAACAATATGCATATGCATGGTTTTCACCTGTAAGTTCTTAAAGAAGTATCTCTAACTCTACTGCGTTCTTCTAGAAGTCTTTTTATCGATTCCTGAAGGTCTGTAGTTCTTTGGCATAATGCTGCTTTCCATTTAGCAAGTTCTTCCACCATCAAACTTTAAAAAATAAAAAAAATGATGTAAGCTGAAGTTTTTTTTAACTCACCTGAAAATATCTAGATGTTTTCCACGTAATATCCAAGTGGAATCCATCCTGATTTTTCGTGGATTTTGCACTGACTTCACACGGATTTTCGCCTGATCATCAGTCTGAAATCCGTCTCAAATCGCCACGTGGATTCTTGATGGATTTCAAATAGATTCTAATAAGATTTTAATCTGATTCAACATCGATATTTGACGTAACAAACTTGGACACTTTCATTATTATTTAATCATTAAAATAGCTTTATACATAGAGTTGTCAGTCCCTGTAGTTCATACCATCCGTACTTATGGCAACCAGCAACACAAAAACATACGGCTTTAAGTATTTTATCCCAAACTTTTGAATTGTTGAAATGAACTTTATGAAAAAGTAAAATTACAAAAATTACTGTATAACATTTGAAACCGGATATTTTCGTGTTGCTATACGGATGGTATGACCGAGTATGGCTGACAGTTCTATGTATTAAGCTATTTTTAATGATTAAATAATAATGAAATTTTTCAAGTTAGATGAGTCAAATATCAATGTTGAATCAGATTAAAATCTAGTTAGAATCCATTTGAAATCCATCAAGAATCCACTTGGCGATTTGAGACGGATTTCAGACTGATGATGATCCGTGTAAAATTAGTGCAAAATCCACGAAAAATCAGGATGGATTCCACTTGGATATGATGTGGAAAACATCCGGATGTTTTAAGGTGAGATATTTGCAATCATACCTGCTAGCCAAAAATTTACTCCTCCAAACTTCGCACTGTCCTGCCAACCACTCAGTTTGTTCTTGATGAGTGTTGAGATTCTGAGCTGAACTCAAAAGAGCTCTAGACAATTGCAGTTTGTCTTTTGTAAGTAAGTGAACTTTTGTTTCCAAATCTTCTCCAACTGCAGCAACCAACAAATTTTTCAGTTCTCCATTCACCTGCAAAAAAATATAGTTCCTCAAAAATTGACTTTAATTTTAAAAAAAACAACCGATGCAAACACACCTGAGCTTGGAATTTCAATTGATTTTCCAACTGCATATTTTCTTCTTTCAACTTCTGAATTTCTGCCTTGAACTGCTTTTTCACATCTTCACTATCGACTACAGAACTTTGATCGTCACTTGAAATATCCTTTTGAACTTCTTCAGTCTTTAGTTGAGCCAGCTGCGACACCATGACATTTATATCCAAATTATTCCTGGATGATAATTTCTTCTTTTTCTTTGGAGCAAAAGGAACAATTGGATTGACAGCAGCCTTGTAAGGCTCGTAGGGAACAAATTTTGGCTCTTTAGTTTTCAGAGTGTGAAGAATGTGTTTATCTTTCTTGATTTGGGTCAATGTTTTATTAGGAACCAAATTGACAAGCTGTCCTGTTGGAGTAGTCGGAACTGTCAAAGTCTGCTGCTTCAAATTCGTGGGATGGTAGATCAAAGCTTCTCCCAATCTCGTCTTTATTGTTTTTTCGTTAACCTCGGTTGTGCTGTCCGCACAAGTGTCCAGAATATTTTCCATACCATCACCTTGCGTTCTCCGAGGACACGCCATCGTGTGAACGTCTACAAAGGAATGATTTACCATTGTTATACTCTGATGATTATCAAAATAATTACTTATATTATAGACTAGAGTACCTTGTCGTCCGCTGGACGAAATGCTACGAATACTGCTCTTTCTGGAGCAAGAGAAAGTCGTCACGACGTCGTCGCTCATTTATACGATTCTAGGTAAGTATATACAAGAAAAAATATTCCTCTACTTAATCACTTCTTCATCCAATTAAAAACCAATAATAATGTCTGATCCACCATAAGCAAGCATTGCCTTGATACTTGTACATACATAAAAGTGAATTTTGTAGAAATACAAAAACCGAATGTCAACAGAAAAGCCTTATAGAAAAAAAAACTTTAAGAGTAAAACGTGAAGAGAGAGAGAGAGAGATCAACAACATATATACACACATTTGTTGCGTAAATGTAAATCAGCTGTTAACTGTTTTCCCTTTCCACCAACGGTTGGTGACCAACCAACCAAATATGCGCCTATTTTTAAATACTCATATCCCATTCATGCCGGAGAATTTTTCATAAACATGTATATTGCCTTGATATTTTTTATTTTTTCACGTCTACACTCAGATAAGCCAGTGGGTTTAAAAATTAACACGATTGTTAACAAAAAGGCAGGAGCAATTATATTATATAGAAATACGTACACACTTGTTTGCTAAGACATTCGCTTGAACAACAAACAAAGTAAAGTCAAAGGCATTACACCCACGAACAAAAAATTAAGTTTAGATGATTAATGATTTAATTATATTATTGACTCATCAAAGCTCTTTTTTCGGCAAATAAATTGAGCTCGCCTAATTGTGACTCATATGGTAGAAGAGAACAATAATTTGCGTCGATTTGCGACCTTTGACAAAAATTGATTGATGATTAATAATAACAACAGAGGGAGAGAAGCGTTTTGATGAATCTGAACTGTTTTCTGCATATACAATGTACTACCGATTTTTAACTACAAGTTGGGGAATTTTTAAAAATATTTTACGATAAAAAGTCAAGAATTCATCAGAAAAAGTTATACTGCCAGTCCAGAAAAAAAAAACGCGGATTGAAGGGGTGAGAGAGGGAGGAAAGAGAGGCTGTGGGGGCTGGGGCCACTGCCGGGAGTGCCGGGCCACGCTGCACCGCGGGTCACCGGAGCCAAGAGAAGAGAGAGCATCAAACTACTTATCAAAGGAGTCGTTTGTCTGTAGCTCCGAGATCGGAGTGAATCGGAGCATTCTGACTACCCTATACTTACTTATCCCTCGTTATATTATATTATAAGAGATTGAAGTAAAACTTACACATCGACTTGTGTATCAAGAGAGTTATTAGTAAGTATTGTGCGTAGGTGGAATGGGCTTTTCGTAAAAATCGAATAAAAAAGCAGGAGAGATCAAAAACTCGTGTGTAAAGTGCGGGCGCGCGCGTGTGTCCATACTGTCCATGCGGTTGATGCGGGGTCCCTTCGCCGCCCGATGGCGTTTAACAACAACGTGCTGATTCCGATAAACAGCCCCGCCGCTGTTGAAGATCACCACCACCCGCTCAGAGAGGGTGCAGTCGAGTAAATTTCCGCTGCTGCTGGTGGGGCCCTCCCGAGGAAGCTCCACTACCCGCACCGGCTGCCCGTCCCCGTCATTAGTCTGCTGCTGACCCGCAGATGAAGATGAAACGCACCACGAAATCGCTCGACGTCATCGATGCGACCGTTGAGTCCTACCTCAAGCGTCGCCGCTACCAGGTCGGGGATCATTTCTTTTTCACCTTCTACTTACTTATAATTACAAAAAGCGCTCCTATTTGGGCTTGACTCAAACCGAGCCTTTTTGTTTCTCCAAGGGAGTAACTCTTCTGTTTTCAATCCTTCATTCGCATCGCGTGCGCATGAATTATTACAGATTTCAATATATATTTCATACTCATCCCCGTGAATCATCCTGTCAACTTTGACCGCTAAATTAAACGCACGAGCGACCCTAACCCCGCCCGTTTTTTTAGTCAGTTTTGTTTATCCCCCCCCCCCCCCCCCCCCCCCCGGAGTTTGCTGTCCGTTTGTTATCGGTCCTTTAACTCATCTGCGAGATGCTTTCATTGGATTTTTCTACTCAAACAAAGATTGGATTTTTCTCACTGCCAAATCGCAATTTTCACTTGAGCACGTTTTTGCGCTAATGTTTTTGTAGCAGATTTTTCACATGCATAGGCTTGCAGATTTTTTCAATAAATAAATCGCTCACAAGTGTTGGTCATTAATCAATTGGTTACTTGGAGATTACTTTTTATCGAGATTTCAATCTCGATTCGCATCTGCAAATATTTCGCGCGTGCACACACTTGTGAATAATGGTAATAATTTTTTCTTCGATAACACCCATTTCTTCTTGTAATGGACAGATTTTTTGTTTCACAGCATCAGGATACTTTCAAAAAACCTGAAAAGGCCAACTGTCGGAGTAGCGAAGAGATGACATTAAGCGTAACGGCCGAGTGTGGTACCTCCAGGGACAATTCTATAGTTTTTAGTGCAATTTCAAACGACATCACTGCATTGGATCAAGCTTATCAGAAGTGTGTTTTTTTTAATTTTTTTTTATGATGATTAACTAATGCCGGAAAATCACTATTTAACAGCTTCCAACTTTTCAGACTGAGACACTGTATCAGTGGATTGTCGGATGACAAAACAAAAACGGAGCTGAAAAACATCCTGTTTCCAGTATTTTGCCATCTATATCTGGAAATTCTACAGGCTGGAAACCGACAAGCAGCTGGTCAATTTCTGAAAAATTATCAAGCAGAGTTCACCTTGGATAAGGAACGTGATTTTTTAGATGAACTTTCTACCGTATTTTCGATACAGGACATCGAAATGCGTCCCTATATAAAGACCTTCAGGTCGCGGAAATACAAAGTGAATTTATCAGACGAGGCGCATATAGTTCTTCAAAAATTTCTCTCGAAACACGGACACGTTATTCTGATGCAAGTGCGTTGAAAAATAATACACGAGTTGTATAAAACTTTTTAATTGACGATAAAAATTTTCAGGTGATAAATACGCACATAACGGTGATTAAAAGTTTATCCGATTTGTACTCGGTAGTCGATGAAAGCGAAGAGGAGACTGAGAAAAAGGCCGATGTCACGATTAACGGTCATGTGGAGCAGCCCGGTGGGACCGGTGTTGATCGGGATATGCGAGAACTGCAGGAAGCTATTCGAGCTATACAAAACAGTGCTCATCAGCCTCTTCGGATATTTACAATAAATAATGCTATCGAGAAGTAAGTTGATTTTTAGCTATCTTGAATCATTTAGAAATAATAATTTTCATTCCAAATTAAAAATTCGCATTTCAAAAGTGCCAGCGCCGGTATAATTACGCCAAATATGGATAAAATGGCTGTGGGCTTCAGTACGTCGGAAATTAGGCTCTGGGGAATCGGTGATACAGTGCTCATGAGGCCAAAGGTGAGGAAACCTACCATCACCCTTGCCTGCGATGCTGGGCCTAGTGTTGAAGTCTTGGATGACGATGATTTGTGAGTTTTCGAGCTTTTAATCAGAGCTTATAATGTATGCAAAAAACTTACTCTACTTTATTCATCCATTTAGAGAAGAAGCAGGGGCTATTGTACTCAGGGGTCATTCCGATGTTGTTCACGACATCAGATTTATTTCTGAGCCTGAAGTTCTACTTTCAGTGTCCAGTGATAATGACATGAGGGCTTGGAGACTTAACGATTATACTTGCGCAGCTGTCTACAGGTAATTACAAACTATTATTGATAAATGTATACAGTATAATTCATAAGTATCGTTTCTTTGTAGCGGCCATAATTATCCAATTTGGTGTATGGATACCAGTGTATTTAATTTGTATATAGCTACTGGCTCCCATGATAGAACAGCCAAACTATGGACGTTAGATAGAACTTTTCCACTTAGGATATACGCCGGTCATTTTATGGATGTTAACGTAAGATTTAGAAGAAGAAAAAATTGGAAAGAATTTTTGTGTTGACATTAAATAAAATTATTGTTTCAGTGCGTGAGGTTTCACCCAAACACAAATTATTTGGCGACTGCCTCTGCTGATAAGACTGTTAGACTTTGGAACAAAGATGATGGAAATTTGCTGAGAGTTTATATCGGGGCTCGATCGTCCGTTTATAGTCTTGCTTTTAGTCCTGATGGAAAGTACTTGGCTTCTTCTGGTAAGTCATATTCGTATGATTTAATTTTGTGAACATATTCGTAGAGTGCTATATGATCACTTCTGTCATTTTTTAGGTGATGATAAGAGCATATCTATATGGGATTTATCGACAAATGAAATTCTGACGGAATTAAAGGGTCATCAAGACTCTGTTATGAACTTGGATTGGAGCTTGGACGGTGAATATTTAGCTAGTGCTAGTATAGATGGCACAGCGCACATTTGGTCGACTCAAGATTGTATCAAAAAGGGAAATGCGTAAGTGATGTTATTTTTTGAGCACCTTCATAGCACAAGTACACCTTACTACTATTACATAACAGTTGAGTGTTATTATTTTGAAATTTTATTACAGGGGCTCATCAAATTCCACGTCAGCTGCCAATCCTCAAACATTCGCAACGAGTTGTGCAAGTATTCTATCGTTGCGCTACTATAAGAAGAATAATTCCCTTATTTGTATCGGTACTGCAGCGTAAGTGCAGTTCAAATTAAACATTGAGGAGGAATTTGGATGAGAAACTGAAAAAGCCGTGAGCCCCCTCTCTCGAAAATATGGTACCGACTAGTATTCTCACCATGTATTGCACATGTTTAGAGAAAAGTATGTAAGGTAGTGAATAATATTTGCGAGTCGAGTGTGCATGTTGGAAGGGAAATATTATTCAGAGAAGATTGACGATGCTTTTCCATTGTGCATGTAAGTAACTTAAATTAATTTCAATATAGTTTTATTACAGAGCTGTCTTGGCAGGTATTCAATCGGAAATGAACCTGCTTTCATGTCTAACGCTGTTTGACATTTAATAGTACATTACGCCACTAGGGCAGAAAGTACGACTACCGCGCCCGAAGGGCGCGGTTGTTGTATATTTGTGCCCGAGTCGCGTATATTGTTTTTCG
>JAPYYV010003175.1:0-21410 GCA_030522625.1 Copidosoma aretas
CGTAGCCCTGGTTGGATCGCACTTGAGTGGCGGACACTGTTTTTCCTACCGAGGGCGCACCAGCCTCTCAAAAACGCCCGAAGTAGGAAAAAGTATTTTAAAGTACAAGGCTATAGTAAACAAGTGCACGTGCCAGTGCTGTCAGAAGTTGTGACCTCTTGAATTTCCAAGCGTTTCATTTTTCGTTTTTCGTCCGTACAAAAATTTCGTTCCGTTCCGACCCCCCACTTGAATGACCACTTGGCGTACTTGTACATACAGGTATAAAAACTATATTTTTTTATGATATTTGATGGTAGTACGAGTTGTAAGAGAACTCCGAAGCTCGAAATTCCATTCTGAAAATTTCCGTTCCGACTCCCTCCAAAGTCAAAGTCTGTTTTTCGTCGGTTTAAAGAAACAGATCTTCACCAAATTTTTTGTCCATTATAGTTGGGCTAAAATATGAGACCCGTGTTTCGGCGTTTTGTGAAAAAGCCTGTTTTCGTTAGATACGTCGGTAAATATCAATCCTACTGTCATCACTGGTAGCAAAGTTTCAAACAATATCAAAGGGCCCAAATTTAGCCCGAATGAAAGCCTAAACATTACCCTATCGATTAAAAAAAGATTTGTTGAATTTCGTTCCACCAATCATAAGGTATAGCGATTTGAAGAAAAATTACGAATTTTTGGCATAAATTCGCAAAATATCATTTTAAGCGATTTTTGTGTCTCTACTTTAAACACCTGTAATTTTCGAACGGTAGCACCAAATTGAATAAACTGTTTTTTAATCGATAGGGCTTGATTCCAGCTTTCATTTAAGTTGTTTTGGAACACTTTAACTTTACAAGCATCATACCTACACGTACTACAAACTAATGTGTTTTTTCAACAATTGACTATATAAAATTCCCTGTTACAAAATTATGTATATTTAAAAAAAAAAACACTTTGTAGTGAAATCGCTTTAGGTATTTGTTGAAAATGGTATTTGCAATAGGAATGCTGTAAAAAAAAATTTGTTGGAACCACCTTTAGTTTCAACTAATTCTGAAGTTGATTTGAGTCAGTTACGGAAGAATCACCCGTTATATATATATATATTTTTTTTATAGAGGTCCCTAACGATTAGCACAGATAGCGTACTGTAGCCAAAAGAAAAATGTCGCACTGACAAAAATGTACCATTAGTGACATTCTGAGTATTCTGACTTTGGTGTGACATAGATGACGTCACGGTAACACGTATATGTATGTACTATGTAGTATATATTATACTGCGTATATATATACTAGCTAGACTAGCAAGACTAGCAAGACTAGCTAGCTAGACTTGTGGTAATTGTGTGTCAACGTCGCCATTTTTCTTTTGGCTGCAGTACACTGGACTTGTTTTAATTCGTTGAGTGGGTAATATGGAATCCCCCAATGAGAGAGGTTATGCCCTCAGAACTGGCCAATAGGAATTAAATGTTTGAATTTCCCGCTTAACGAATTAACCGAGTCCACTTAACTCCACTGTACTTTAGCGCGCGATTCACATTCAACGCGAGTTAAGGTCCATTTTCACGCTCCGCCGAAAGTGGCAGAAAAATGACGTCACCCATGTTAAATCAAATGGGGGGTCAGTGGAAGGGCAAAAAAAGCCGCGTTTTTTGGCAAGTTCGACACTGTTGAACTTTTTCCGCCGCTTTCGGCGGAACGTGAAAATGGACCTTTACGCGAGAACGCCATCTGTGCTGCGTTTGCCGATCGTTAGATCAAATCGTATAACACATAACTGATATATGTACATATCAGCATATAACAGCAGTAAGTACAACTAACAAATAATACTTGGGTAAGTATAGCAACAGCATTACAGCAGTTAGCACGGACTTTTTGACCGATGGGGGAAAATATATAAGTACCTTAGCTCAAGATGGCGAATATGGCGATTGGTGCAGTGAGATTGGCAGTTTGGCACAGCTGTTTCAACCTATACCAATAAGTGGTACCACTCATCAGTGATCTCTCATCATACTAACTTAAACTTAAATAGTGACATTAGTGATTTCATCATACTTACTTAGTATACTTACCAGTTGGCGTTTCGTTTCATACTTCGTTGACTTGAAGGACTAAGCTCTCATTTTCAAGCCATCAGTACTTACTGACTAAGTATAATAAAGTATAATAGTGTATGGTCAAAAACGCGAGTGCATCGGGATGTATGGTTGTACGTTAGGTGCAAAATGACGGTGTTTGTATATGATAAAGATAGAAAGTTTTGTGTGTGTGTTATACTGTGTATGTAGGCATATATACTATATATATGTATGTACGTCAAGTTTGATGAAAGTTGTACTGCTAGAAGAACACTACAAACGCATGTTTTTGTTTTGCTTATTGTACCTGCAGTGCACGCAGGACGGTGATGATGACAAAAAGTGTCTCGTGAGCCATCCTTTAAAGTACTTACTGAGTACTCCTATCTGTCTACTTATATACCCACAAGAATAGCCGTGGGGCTATATGCGCGCAGAGAGAGTACTTATTTTACAGAAGAGAAGAGGCCAAGGACAACACAAACTCTGACTAGCCCCTCTCAGCTGGTTATAGCTGCATGATCACGACTTTCATCAGTTTGGTTTCTGGTGTGTTTATTTTGTTCCAGTGTCTTGCATTTAATTGGTTGTAAGTAGTATACTTACCAGTTGGCGTTTCGTTTCATACTTCGTTGACTTGAAGGACTAAGCTCTCATTTTCAAGCCATCAGTACTTACTGACTAAGTATAATACAGTGTATGCATACATAGCATAGCACTGCATCCTGCAGCATCACTATAGCTTCTTATAAGGATTGTTTGTTTTACCGAGAACGCGGAAGATAGCTATGCCTACTTCCACCCACCTATAAGTGTAACGTAATTAGAATAATCCAACCTCACAGTCTGTCCTATACGTACACTTTTTCGCTCATATATATATGATGCTTCTCCTTCTCTCTCTATCTCTCTCTCTCTCTCTTTTCCCCACTTTTTTTTTGGCTCTTTTTCTTGGTCTTCACTCTTAAGGTATCTTATGTGTGTGTGTGTGGTTACTTTTATCATTTTTAATGAAATCAGATCAGACTGACAAAGGGGTGTAGTGCCAACAACTAGTTAGCATGGTAAAGTTTCTTTTAAGTTGCCTGGACTTGAAGCTGCACGTGATGCTTTAATGTGTACTCTACTCCTTAGATCAGTATGTACCCCTATTTATCGTGAATTTTATAGGTTCATTGGTCATTTGGCTTTAATATATGATGTACGTATACTTAAGCACTTATACTGTGTATATTCCGTTACTAAATGGTGTGCTCATAGGTGAAGTTCACCTGGCGAACAATCAATTTAGGCTTGCCAAGTAGATTTTTTAATTCATTAATTGCTATACTAAAATTGTAAAACACAATTAGATATTATCATCGAAACATTATCATTAAGACATTAAAATAAGATAAGATAATGTATCATTGATATTTCATTAGAAGTTTTATGCTATTCATTAAGGCTGTTCTGTGCATACCTACATATATGTATGAAATTCGTAATGTCCTTCTTATGGACATTGAAAAAAATTAAGATCTTGATGAAAATCATAATGTATGGGCTCTTATGAGAGCCTATAGCACCTTTTAGTCAACTTTGAGAATTTATAACTGAATTTATAGCCACAGAATATTTCCTAAACTTGACAGAGTCACGCGTTATGTATTTTAATCTCGGCAGAAAAAGTTTCATTCATTTTTTAATACTTTCAAGATGTCCACAGAACAACCTTAAAGCAACCTCACAAATAAATATTTCATTAGTACACATTTTATTTGTATACAAATTATAACTAATTTTTTTATTGATATTCAGTTTTATTCTTTGAATTTCACAGATCATGTTCAGAGGAAAACGAAGAATTTAGGTTATAAGGGTTAAAAGAGTGCAAAAGAGGAAAATTTTAATGAATGCATCAATGACAAACTGATTAAAAAATGTTTGAGTCACCAAGAAGTTTGCAAGAAGTCTGCGTTGACTATATCTGTGATAATGTTATGGCACTCTGTGAATACCACCCCCAAGAAAATGGGGCTGGTTCTTCCTCCTCTTCCTCTTCAAGCTGTATTTCCACTTCATCCGTAGTAGGTGAGTACATTTTTAAGCCATATATTGAGTGCATTGCAATAAAAAACCATGTATTGGTCTTATTTCAAACGAAAAAAATTTTTTTAGATGAAGACGAAAGTCGCAGTGTAGGGGAAGGCACCTCAGATTCCTCCCAAGGTGCTCTACCAACCAGTTCAAGTAGTCATAGTTCAGCAAATAACTCAACCAGACTTAGTTTTAAAGATCCAGATATATTTTTACCAACAGAGATTTCGGAGCAATTGCTTTACAGCCTGTGTGAAAGAAAAAAACTCTCTGATTTTACAATCACACTCTTTGATTCAAAAACTACGAGACTAAGGTATGCGTTTTCTACAATAGCTAACAAATCTTATGATATGATTCACAAACTGCAGAAAGAAAAAAATTATTTTTCAATATTTCAGGCATGTCAAGTTAAAAGATGCATCTAATCTAACTGCTAAGGGACTCAAAGTCCTTAAGCAACATAAAGTTGTAGATTTAGAAGTAAATGGATTAAAAATTACTGTTAATGATTTGATAACTTGTTTGGGTGAATGGAGTTTGCAAAACCTTAGATCATTAAGTCTTGCTAGAGGAAGCTTTATGGATTGTACAAGGTAAATATCAAATAAATATATCCTTTGTGGACCAATAATTACAATTTATTTAACAACTCGAAAGCTAATTATTTTTATTTCATAGATACTGCATCGTTGTAGCTTTAGGTAAATTACGTTCTCTACAAATATTAAACGTGTCGGGTACCGAATTCAACAAACATGGATTAGAGATAGTCGTTGAAGATTTGCCACTGTTAGAAAGTCTTGATATATCGTGCACTCGAGTCGACGATATTTCGCCATTGAAAAAATGCAAGGACCGATTGAAAACACTCTATATGTATAATTTAAAAACAAGTGGCTGTGGAAATATGATATCCGTGTTGTTGGAATTGAACGAACTGAGGCATTTAGATATATCGGACGAGAGAGATGCGTACGTATTTGAGGTGTTTGCCCCTGTACGATCCAAAATCACAGAATTATTAAAAGCAATCGATTTCATGCCGCATTTAATAAGCTTAGATGTATCAGGTATAGGTCAAATACATTTTCTCATTTGTATGCCTCGTCTCAAAGAAGAACGATACATTTTCATGTTTATTTTTCTAGGAAAGGATGATATTGATGGCAAGGATTTGTGGAACTTTGTAGAAGCGCACAAACATTTAAAGTTTTTGGGACTTGTTCATTCTGATGCATGTTACGAAGATTGTCTGATGAATCCTGCAAACAAAAATTTCCGGTCGGATCTTGTGGTAAATCACCCCAGAATACCTATTCTTCATACTATCTATTCTTACTATCAAGAATAAAAATTTTGAATAATATCTGTCTTGATAATTTAACGCTTATACAGGTGAGTGGTACAGCAACGGAATCTCAAATTTTAGAAGCCTTGAGGCGATATCCGAACAGGCCAATTTACGTGCAAAAGTGTTTGTACAATCTCTTCCGGCTAACTTCACATTTCAGCGAAGCGAGAGTCGACGTTATAAAACTAGTGATACCTGGCATGCGAGCGCATCCACAGAAATTCCGCGTACAAATGGCTGGCACTGCTTGCCTCTATAATCTCACGAAAGGCGAGTTAGCTACAAAAATTCACCCATCTGTACTAAAACAAATTGTCGATCTGACATTGACTGCCATGGAATCCTACCCAAACGAGTTTCAGCTTCAGAAGAACACTTTGTTGACCCTGTGCAGTGATAGAATCTTGCAGGATGTTGCTTTCGATAAGTACAGGTAAATAATGTTCTTTTTAAGAATGTTAGTAGTATGACAAAAAAAATTTATCAATGAATTGATGATTTATTTTACAGATGTGCCAAGCTTGTTATGAATTGTTTATCGGCGTTTAATGATGCGTCTATGAATCGTATGTCAGTAGCCATTTGTTCAATACTTGCAGCTAAAATATCAACAATAGAAACTTCGATGCTAGGCTCACAACCTCAGTACATGGCCAAGTTGTTGTCGATGGTGCGCTCGAAGGTTCAGTCCAAGTCGGTCGATATAACGATGAAATTTACCTTGAGCGCTCTATGGAACCTGACCGATGAGAGCGCAACTACGTGCAAAGTCTTCTTGGAGGAGGGTGGCATGGAGTTGTTTTTGGAGGTGCTAGACAGTTTCCAAGGCGAGTCGAGTGTCGAGACCAAAGTACTGGGACTTCTCAACAATATTGCAGAAGTAATGAGACCTAAATATTTTACTTGAAACCCAATTAAATCAGTCTAAAAAATATCTCCAACGAAATTTCATCTTTGTTTTGTCAGGTGGTTCATCTGAGGCAGCGATTGATGCAGCCACGTTTCATCTCGATGCTCTCACAGCTTCTCGACTCCAAGCACATCGACGTATCATACTTTTCAGCTGGCATAGCAGCCCATTTGCTAAGCGACGGTCCTGCTTTGCGAAACACGATTGCCGCGACCCGTCCCCAATTACTAAATCAGCTGGCGCGCGCAGTCACAAACTGGCAGACACCCCAGGGCGAGATGGTGGCCTACCGGAGCTTCCATCCGTTCTTCCCGCTACTACGCTGCGCTGACGCCTACCCCGTCCAGCTCTGGGCTGCCTGGGCTATACACCACGTATGCACAAAGAACCGTAAGTGATTTAGTTTCCTTTAAAATTTCTCGAGAGTACGTATTAAACAAAAGGTTAATTAATTAATCGGGGTGTTGTGTTGTCATTAGCAAAACGTTATTGCGATATGCTGGTGCACGAGAAAGGAGTGGAAATCCTTAAAGAGCTTGAAAGCGACAACACAGCTCAATCGGGTGTGCGAAACTTGTGTCGTGCTATCCTTGACACTCTGGCACAACAGCCGTGATAACACGAAAAGGGCCTGAACGCCATGTAGCCCATTATAATAATAATAATAATAATAATTATTATTATTATTATTATTGTCTCCCATCGATGAAGCATGATGATTGCGATTATACGATTCCATGATAAAAAAGAAGCCCATGATCCACAATCCACGACCATTTAGTCAAGAGGGAGAAGCCCAAGAAGCAATTTGTCGGTCACGCCTACGAAATACACACGGCAACAATGCTTGTTCTTTTCGAAATCGCGCGCTGTTATCAGTCCCACCTTATCACCGAGCAAAAGCTTGCACGGAACGGATATAAAAGAAATTAGATACTGTTGATCGAGCAAAAATACCTTTTACTGGTTGGTATGCTAGTCAATTTATTCTCTTACAAAGAAAACAAAAAACGAAATGAAGCACCCTTTTCTCCCAGACACGTTCACTCCTTACTCCGCAACCATCTTAATCAATAGTCTTTGATAGCTACACCTTTTAGTTTCCTCTCTCTTTCATTCTCCATATATCTCTGTTCTTGATTCTGCTAAGAAAATCCGTACTAGGGCTGTACTAGGCATTGATTGTGGGAAAGAGAAAAAAGAAGCCTTTTGATTTTGTTAGATGCACTTGATAGTAATCACAGGCAACGTGATAAAAGCTAGCAATGCCAGGTAATTTCCAAAATTTCACACGATCTTCGTGACTTCGATAAAAGGGCTTGTAAGTAGAATATTGGAAATTTTTTAGAAACAAATTAGGTTGTTTTAGTGAGCAACATTATGTATGTCATTCAATTTATTTATTTACTTGGATTAAGTTTTTTTAAATATATTTTCCTTGCTGCTTCTTTTATCTCGTTTGCATATATACACATAAGTGTTTTATGAGTGTTAAGTATGGGTTATTTTTAATTGAAGAAAAAAGTAACGATTTTTTTAATGTGAAACAAATACTGATTTTCCCAAAAATATACATTAATGTGACAAGTGAGTTTTTTATTTTATTTATTTATAACTAAATCAATTTTCAATTATTTTACGATGAACTGATTCTCGCGGTTCAATATTCATGAAAATTCGAATAGAAATTTACATCGCAATAGAGAACTAAGTATAAAAATAGTCTTATTATATTTGAATAGCTATTATTTGATAAAAATTGACGGATAAATTTTTTATAATTATACTATCACTTTTTTCAAAATTTTCACTGAAAAAAAATTAATTTTAGTACGTACTAAATTACGCCTGAAAAGCAGCCCTAGTCTAGATTCAGACTACATGATTATATTTGTGGACCGAAAAATGTATACAAAACAATTTTCGTCAAGCTAATCAATTATATTTTTGGCTACATGCCGTCCTGGACTACTATTGTTAAAGAGTATTATAAATTATAGAAAATTATATTTGCAAATGAAAACAAGAGACTCGGTAGTGTAATGAGCAATTATATACTATCAGTTTAACGATGCGCGCCTATGCATTGTAAACGTTGTAATTTATCAAAAGGAAAAAAAAAAACAAATACAGAAAGCGATATTTGCCTTTTTCCTCTGTCGATACATATAAATATATATATTTGTTAATCTTGGATGTAGATCTGATCAAGTCCAAGCATTGTAGAATTAACAAAAGATATGTAATAGACGGTCGGGAAATTAACGATCGATTAATAAAAAAAATAAAAAAAATAAAAATAAAAAATGCGTTATGTTTAATGAAAACCAATCATTACTCGGTATATTTTTATTTTATTAATTTTTGTCATCAACTGCCTATAAATGTAATACAAATATTATGCATCGCCATGTACAACCTACTATATATATGTATGTAATTGTTAAAATCACATATTTAAGAACACAATACATATTTAATCTTCATTCAATTTACAAATGTAAATTACGTTTTAAAATCTTATTAAATTCATCCGCTTTTAACCAGTTTCAACCAAAATCACACGCAACGAATATTACGTGACGAGTCGATTTTTTCTCTTTAGATTTTATATAGAGCATCATAAGTACAAACATCATAGAAACTATTTTTTCTTCACACATACATTCGACAAGGCAGAGGTCGCGAATGTCGCGATCACACGTCCGTTTTCATGTTAATCATAATTTTTGCTTAAAATGAACACGTGTTTCACGATATACATATTTTATGGCTACTGCGTACTGTAAAGTAATGTAATCATGTAAATTAAATAAAGTATTTGTTTTTTCTCAATTTTTTTTTGTTCGAATAAATTTTTTGGTAATTTTCATACGTATTTGAACAATATTATAACAAAATAAATAAAACTTTTTGGAATATTAGAGTAGCATATTAAGTGACAGTTTTTTTTAATTAACTGGGTGTATTAAATTGGTAAATATTTTTTACAAAAATATACATCACTCCTCAGGGATCTATTGCATGTACTTACAATTAATTGTACTTGAAAACTTTGATTCATGCATCACACATTCGGGGAAACTTATGAGAGTATTACTTTAAAAAGTTATCTCTCTCTCTCTATTTTTGATGATGCAATATTTTTACATTGGTCAATAACGTTTACAAAAAATATATCTTGAGAATAAGAAAAGATATAGTGTAGCCCTACACGCAACATTTTTTAAAGTAATGAATTAAGTATTACAGCAGTTCATCGTTTTTAAAAAATATATACTATTCAGTGAAGTAAACTTGTGCATTCGACATCGTCGATGTTTTTAACTGGCAATCGGAAATAGAAAGTTTTTGTTGAAAAAAAAAAAAATTCATATTTAAAGAGGTACCCAACAATCAGCAGATTTCGCGCTGCGCGAAGAATACCGCGTCGTGTACTGTAGCAAAAACTGTGAAACCAAGCTCACCCGTTTTCAGGCTGTCGCACTTGTGTATTAGATCATAGACAGATCCTAAACACGCTGCCAAGTAAACGGGTACGTCGATACTTGCAAACTCGGAGACGACGTCGTGAAGGACTGCGACGCCGGCGGAGTCGATTGACGACACGGCACTCATGTCTATGACGATGCAGCGAAGGGTGCAGCGGTTCTCGAACTCGCTCGACTCCACATAAAAGTTTCCGCGACGCTTGATCGTCTTGGCTCGGTACTTGAGTATCTTCCGTGGTTCTACACCTACTTTGACTTGTATGGTCTGGCTGAGATGGCTTGCATTCGCGAAGCTCAAGCTCCCTGAGTAATAAAATATCTTGATGCCGGAAATTTCGGCTACCTAGAAAATTAATTTTTTTTTTTTAATTTTCAATATTCTTCTATAAATGTTTAACGATTTTTTACTTACTCCTATGTAACGGCTAGTATCGAGATACAACTCGGTGTTTGGAACGTGACCGAGCAAACAACTATATGGCCTTACACTTTGTAAGAATATACTCATGATCGACGCTAGTAGGCCGATAATTAAACCGATATCGATGCCAATTATCATGGTCGAGAGGAAGGTAACTGTCCAAACAAGGCCGTCCACTTTGCTCAATTTCCAAAATCTTATCGAATCTTTGGCCTGTACTAGGATTCCTTTTAGAGCTACCTGAAAATTATAATTAACACTTTAAGATGCTTTGTCCTTCAAATAATTGTTTTAAATAGAAGAAAAAAAACTTGTTTGGTGTACAATTACTCACAACGATAATTGAAGCTAAGACACATCTTGGAAGCGGTTCGAAAAATGGACCTATCCAAAGGAGTATCACTAACAAAAGCAAACAAGAAACTATACTAGCCAACTGAGACTTGCCTCCGACGCGTTGCTGAATTAAAGATCTACTCAACGACGCTGACACGGGCATACAGCTGAAGAAAGCACCAAACAAATTGCTGCCACCCTGTTAAAAAAAAAGCGTTATCCAGAAAAACTTGACTGAATGTCAGTGAGACCAAATGTCATGATTTCAATTTGGATCATTAGTATAATTACCATTGCAAGTAATTCTTGATTAGAATCAATTTCATAATGCAGCTTTTTGGCAAAAATTAAGCTCATGGACATTGTTACCGTGTAAGAAATAATTGTCACTGCAAAGCTGTCCAAAGCAATTTTAGGGAGCAAATTGAAAGCTGGCATCTGAGGTTCAGGTATTCTGGCCAATCATACAATCACCTTAAACATTGATAAGATTTATTTCTTGCAAACATGTTGCGTTATAATTTTATCTAAAAGCTTATTCACCCTGGAGGTATTTGACCTACAACTTTTATGCCATATTGCGCTGGTAGTTCAAAGACACGTGAGACCAAAGAACCAAGAATAACAGCTACTAATTCTATGGGCACTGGAAAACTCCATCGTTTACTCAGACATGGCTACGTATAAAATATTGATGTAACAATTATTTCGTTGGATATGTTTGAATAATTTAATGCAGAATTTTTTTTTTATTGAGTACCCACAGCTATGAACTGATTATTTAATATCATCAAGGAGCACGTGATTAATGATATTATTAAGGCATTCGTGTTCATAAAGCTTATATCAGTAATAATGATAACAATCATCTGGAACAAAAAAAAAGTATAGATCACGATATGTAATCAAAGAGACACTTTTTTTCTTCAGGCGATATTTACTTTGATTAGTTTAAAATATCCCTTAGGCTTTGTGGCCTCTAATCCTATGAGATCATACACTTGAGATAACAAAACTTGCACAGCAGCTCCAGATATAAAACCATTTACGAGAACTTCATTTAACAACGTACTAATGGCTCCTAATCTAAATATATACATGAGTATCTGAAATATGTTTTAAAAAATTACCATAGCTTTTCAAATTTATATTTTATTTGAAATTAACTTTTTTCATTTTTTTGTATAAATATTATGCTTCTATTTACTTGAAATAATCCGACCATAAATGTGACAGCAGTTGCCACTTGTACTGGAGTATAGATTTCAACATTATTTGAATTATTTAACAAATGATATCCCTCTTGTCGAGTCATATTATTTGCAAAGTAGTAGTTGATGGTATCAGTAGGTGTTGAATAAGTAGATACAGTTTTACCCGTCATCAAGCATACCACTGCAAAAGTTCCTGAGAATGAAAATAAAAATTGTATGAAAAAAAATTTAACCATAACACAAGTAAAGGTATACATTTGTTTTCATTGGTACACAAAACTTTTTTCTGTCCAAAATTATGATATTTTGGCAAATAATTTATAAAATTAATAGTTCATACCCATAGAAACGTGTCTTGAAGTACCAAGGAAGAAGTACATAAGTACAGGAAAGAATGCCATGTATATCCCAACAACAGGACTTAAATTTCCGAGTAGAGCATAAGCCATACCTTGAGGTATGTGCATTATGGCTACAGTAATGCCAGATATTATATCATAAATGAAATCATTTTTCCATTTGTATTTTCTGAGCCAGTAAGTGGCTGGTATGGTACTTTGAATGCAATTTTTACATTTTGTGTTTCTTACGGTTTTTTTTACACTTTGTATCACTATGAAAATTACAATAACATTAAAATTTAAAAAATGGATGTTTTTATCGAATAATTGAAAATCTTAGTTTTTTTTTGCACACCAGATTCCTTAGGTTTTTCATACTGGTACAATAGCCGTAAATCTTGCTCCTCAAGTACGGGTCGTTCAACATCCAATTTTAAAATTGTCTGTTGCTCCTTTCTCTCGTTTTCTGTAAACGAAATACAAAAATACGAAAATAATGAGAAACGTAATTTTTTGAAGAACTTTTTAATGTTCTTTTTCAACGAAAAATCTTTAAGTTGAACTAAATTCTTACTTGTATATAACAAGTTAGTTTTCCATTCATCCATTTTTTCCCCGATATAAAAAATAGAAAATATTTTCAAAAACTTGAACAGCTTTGTTTTATTGAAGATAAAATAAAATAATTAAAAAAACAAGTTTTCCTCGGGTAATTAAAAACGATTGCCAATTACGAAAAAACAATTCGCGAAAAAAGATCACGTCAACAATATTCCGCACCCTCGCACGTGTCGTTCTTCCACTTTGCGACTGCAACTCGTTCATCAAAGCGCACATAGCGCACTGCTTCCTGTATTATTATACCGAGAGTCCGAGTGTTCGTTAGAAGCTAAAGACATAGCTATGTAATGTAGTAAGTACGTAATACTATACGTACCTATACATATGTTTGCGTTTAAAAAAACGTCAGTCGCACAGTCGCACTTTGATATTGAAAAAGAGAGCCACACTGCCACACACTTGATGCAGCTAACAAGCTTACTTATTATAGTTATACTTATACAAGAACCACTAAGAAAACTCACCTTGAAAATGACGCGATTCTCGCGTGTCGTTCGTTATGTTGTTGGTGGTCGATGCCATGGTTTCTGCACGTGACGTTGACAACGTCGATGACACCGAATATTTCTAATACTTACAGATGCTCTAGGAAAACCGCAGTAGTCTCTATTTTTTTACCTTAATTTTTCTTTATTCAAATTTCAAGCAAACGGCCAGAGCTTTCGCGCTAATTGCATCACAGCTGACCATCGACTATTCTTTTCCTTTTGCCTTGGTGTACTTATAATATATGCTGCCTGTATCTACAACTGAGCAGCTGTTTGACTCGTGAGTCTCGTGACTATATACGTTTGGGTAGTTATACCCGTAAGCATTCAAACGTTAGGAATGAGAGAGCAGAAAGAAAGAGATGAAGTTTGAGAGAGGGAGAGATTAAAAAAGCGCCACCAACATCAGTGAATATATGCATATGAATAATCATCACTGTTTAACTTTGACGCGGCAATGTTTGCGTCATTCATGTATACCTATACTTACCATGACTGTCGCTGTTATCATTTTTCAATTATATGCAAGAGGGCCATAGCCTCAAGAATGCAGTTATTGATTTTTTAGATGGTCATATTTGAAAAGATAGTTGGATAAAAATTTCTAGCAAAAAACTAGATTGTAAAACTAAAATTCTTCATTTTTTACTTGCTTGATAAAATTTAAGTTTTTTTTTCTCTCACATGATAAAAAAAGGCAACTGTTTATTTGATGAAATATTTTCTTGTTTATTTTCTTTATCCGACAACTAGACATATCACTTGCATTATAAAAACATGAAATATGTATGTTGAAAATTGATTCGTTAGTGATTTTATGTAGTTAAAATAGTTCATTGCAAAAATTTGTACAATGCGAAATATTATCAGCGACATAATTAATACTAAAATTTTTCTCGTATGTTTTTCTTTACTTAAAATTCATTTTGAGCATTACTTTTAAAATTAAAGTTACATGAGACAGTTACTTCTTAGCGAACGATATCTTCATTGCGTGAGACGGCGTTATCTTGAATCCTTGGAGGGCATCTTTGGCTGCTCCAGACTGAACCTCGTTTTCAAACTCTACAAAAGCAATGTCGTGCCTGTTTGGAACCAAGCGCACTTCCTTGAAACCAGGGAACTGGTTGAACAACATAGACAACATCATTTCACTGGTCTCGTCAGGTAGGTTTGTGAGGAAGAGGATTTGATTTGGTGGTTGCTCAGGCACAGCTGCATTGCTCATGCCCATTTGGGGCACTGCTCCTGGAGCATAGCCCATTTGCTGTTGTTTAGCCTGTTCTTTTGCCCTCTTCTTGGCTCTCTTTGCTTCCTCATCAGCTGCTGGCAGCACTCTCTTTGGTTTCTTTGGCCTCTCTGTGAATGTGCCCTTCAATTTGGCAATCAAGTCACTGTCTGTTTTAGAATAATTTATTCGCTGTAAATAAATTTTATCGTTTAATCGAATTTTAACTGTTAAATACTCAGAAGCATGTTTTGCATCGAAATCAAAATAGAAAAATTTACCATTGGTTTGTCGTAAAATGGGAAACCCTGCATAGCCCGAAGAGCATTTGTGGCACTGCTGATTTCTTTGAATATCACAAAAGCCTGTCCACGCATCTTCAAACTTTTCAAGGCCACAATATCCACGATTTGACCAAATTGCGAAAATATAGCATACAAGGACTTCTTCAACTCTTCCTTTTTAATTTTTTCATTTAGATTGTTTATGTAAATGGTGTTGTTTGGCCTAATGTCCAGAGTCATCTGCAACGAAATGTTGAGGTTATAACTGTAGATCCAATATTTTAACACTTAACTAAGCGTCAATTTTCCGAAACGAAAACTTAAATGAGAGTTCTAGGGAAAAAAACGTGTTAAAGGTGATAAAAAAAATTGTAGCTCGGAAAAAGAAAGGCGTATACAAACGATTGAGATGAAAGGGATGAGCTCGAGTACTTACCCTATACTTTTGTTTACGCGTCCAGCGAATTGAAGAAAATAACGAAGCAGATATGAGTAATTGAATGTACTTACTCTATTTTGAAGTTAATAATACTCGTTTTTAACACTCTTCGGAGCACGATATCCAAATAAAAACTCTACTTAATTATTCGCAACTGGAACTTTTTCAGCTTCAAAGTTCAAACAATCTCTGGTCCAAACTGTCCGAAGTCCTAAGTACTGAAGTAAGGGTGCGGGCACATGGGACGGCGTAAGGGTGCTCTCTCACTCTTATGGGCTCAAATAGGTTCCGTATGCGGATTCTGTGCTCCATCTGACTGCACCCTAAGGCGTAAGGCCGTAAGTCCGTGCTGTCGCACCTCTCGCTCGCTCTCGCAGGCTCAAATGAGTGCCGCTCGCGTCGTCACGCTGCATATTCCTGCTGCATGTGTACGCGGCCTAAGTATACTCTCGCAAAAGTTTTACGACAAAACAGACCGATCTGACCATAACCTATAAGCGGCTCGTCCAATCAAATATCTATATATATTTTAAAGATTGAAAAACAAAAAATTGTTTCTTCAGCAAAAAAAAACCACCTGCTGATGGTTTTTAATTTATCTTGCTATCGAGCAAGTAAAGATAATCATAAGTCGTCCTTGAAAAAAATGTGAAAATAATAATCAACCATGCACCGCCCATTGCAAATCCTCCCTGATGTATTCAAAATCAGCAGCAGCACACACTCAGCGACTCAGCAGCAGCCGCCTCTGCTGGACGCCCATCATATTTTAGAATCAGCTTTTTTATTGCCTTCCTTTCGCATGGATTGCAGTTCCTGGATGGATTCTTTAATGCACACTGTGCATGTGCAATCGTCCGCCAAATTTAGCAACAATTACCTTTTTTTAGCTCTTTTGATGACAATTTAATTAGTTTTGTATATTTTATAATCGTAAGTTGAGTGCAGCGGCTATAAGGACGATCAGGAGTCTCACGGGTGGATAAAACACAATGTGATTAGGGTAGATTAAGCATCGCATTCTCTCGGAATTCGGTTTTAAAGAGACGATTGTGTACAAGTATTTTTTATACCTTCCTTAAAGGTACCTATAAGTATTTAGGTAATTGTGTCTTTCATCGGCGAGTAAAAAATGGAGGAACACGACGTCTGCGATTTGACAATTACGGATAAGTTTCAGGAACCAAAGAAAAAGTTCTGGCTGGTGAGTTCTCTTGTGGTATCGATTTATTAGTAGAATATGTTTGATAAAGGGGATGGGGCCCCCCGCGGTTTGAGCTATACTATACTTTATCTACTGTCTTTTTTTTTCTTATGTAATGATTTGTAATTTTTTTCACCATCACCAAGTATTTACTCATGAGCATGATCTTATTTTGTATATTGCACCTGTGATAACGTAAATATGTTTTGTTGAAGCGATCAAGGAAACGCCCAAAGAGCGACGCAATCAGTATTAATTCCATGGACATATCCTTGGACTCGACTCTCGGAAAGAGAAAGAAGCGTAGAAAAATATCGGAAGTGGCCAGCAGCTTTTTTTCATCTGCAAGCAATAAATTACACGATAGAACCATCAATGCTTCTGAAGTATCATTCTCAGATGTTGAGCCTACCTCTGCCAAGAAAAAGTTTGCTCTTATTCTGTTCTAACAGTACTGATGTTTCAGACTATAAAAAAATTATCTTTCTTTCTAGGATAAGAACAAGCAATGAGTTTGCTGGTAATGTTGCAGTAAGAAGCTGGATGATCGATGTTGCTGAATTGGACATTGTTTCCACTTTGAGCAGAAGAGAAATCAAAAGACAGGAGGCTATATATGAACTTTTTTGTGGTGAAAATGTGTTGCTAAATGATTTATGCATACTCAGGGACTTTTATTATCAACCACTACTGGTAACTAATTTATTCACTGCCCAAGAATTAGAGACTATGTTTGGAGATGTATCCAAATTTATTCTGATCCACGGAAAACTTCGAGATGAAATGGTGGAGCTTAGAGATAGGTCAGGATTCACAGAGTGTCTAGGACCAACTTTGGTTGATTGGGTATAGAAAAAAATAATTTCCTAAATTTTGAAAAATTTAAAAACTCATTTTATTTATTTATTTTTATTTTGGTATGTATACGGGAAATAATATTTATGAATGCTGTGTCCTTTTCAGCTGGCCCAGTTAAAAGACTTATACGTAGATCGTTGTAGAACTCAAGTGTGGGCAAAACATATTTTAGAATCGAAAAAGTTATGTAAGCGTTTTCAGGAATTTTTAAAAAAAAAGTCAGAAACGTTGAGATCTACTGATTTGTGGAGTTACCTTGACGTGCCACGTTCGCGAATAGTCAAGTATCCTCTTCTTGTGACTGAAATTTTACGACACACTCCAGGAGGTCACGTGGACGAGGCTGCCCTAAAGAGAGCTAAAGAATTGCTGTCCGAACTGCTGAAAGACATTGATCTTGCAATGGGTGACGCCGAATGTAAACTAGCACAAACACGGATAAACGTTCGGCCTGACTTTGATCCTGACAAATGTATTGAACGTGCCACAGATTTAATAACCGAGGGTTATCTAAAAGATTCAAAAGGAACGGTAAATATCATAATTTTAAGTTTAGTTTAACTGAATACTATTTTTTTTACCTTGTCTTCTCGTTTCAGAAATACTACTGCTTCTTGTTTAATACATGTTACGCTGTAACCAAATCGAACAGACGTCCTAATTCCAAATATAATCTGTGCTTCCCGGTCATACCTCCAGATCAGTTTAGTGTACAAATAATAACTCCAAACAAAGCACAAGCTAGCTTTAAAATCGGAGATCACATTCTGTTTTGCGGCGATGAGCATCACAGACGACACTGGTTGGATTCTTTTAAACGGCTTTCACTGCCACGATTCGAATCACGGCGGAAACAGGTTACTTTGCTAAACGGCAAGGGTAAAGAAAATGAACCAGAAGTTCCTGAATGCATCAAAAACGAAATCAACCGAAGGTCTAAGAACAACGACGACAATTACTTTACGGTTTCTTTGAGAAAGACGTTATTGAGGCATGCCAGAAATAGTATCGACAATACTTAAACTTATGCGTAAAATTAATGCTTTATTTGCATGCTAATCCAGTCATACACTCTTAATATATTCCAATCTCAGCAATACAAAGATTTGACGAGCAAACTCTTTTTTTAAGTCCTTAATTATAAGAGTAATTTTAAATCTAACTAAAAGTATACAAAATATTTTATATTTTGTACAGCGCTATACTGCCTCGGTAAGCGTTTATATATCGAATATTTGTATTAAACTTTTCTATCTTATATTTTGATTGTTATTTTTGTTTTCTCCTTGAAATTGCCCTATGATTCACATTTAAATAACTTCCCAAAGACTATACGTCATTTGTACATAATATAAGGTATTTACAATTATTTTTTTAAGGTATGAAAAAAAAAGAAATATGATTTTTATCTATGAAAACTATTCTAATTGTAAAAACTCCGCAATTCGCAAAAATCAATATTAAAAAATTTTCGTCGTAATTGTAAAACATAAAACGTAACTACGTTTTCGTGGGTTTCATGGAATTGCCGTCAGGATAACGTTTTTTGAAGGCCTTTATCAACTGAGGATCAACCAAATGCACGCCATCAACTTGATTGCCAAGAGTAATCCAGTTGGGCTGGACGTTGTGCGGCCTGCCAAAAAGTTCAATTTTCCTGGTGCCAGGACTCATACGTTCTATGATTCCGTAAATTTCATCAGGCTTGTGGCTCGTGGCTCTTACTTCAGCGACAATAACGTCACTGTCTAGTCCGCGGTTGATCCGCGGATTGCCTTTCATACCTACAAGACAGTGTTCCTTGCCGTGATTCAACCAGTGTCCTGTACGACCCGTACGAATGATCCTCTGCAGCTGATTCGTCTTCACCCAGATGATCTCGTCGACGCGCTCGTAGCCCCAGAGCTGGAGGCACTCCCTGCCCAATTCCATGGCTCTGCCAGTCACCCATAGGAACAATAATCCCTCGTCCTGTAACGCCGGAATGCCCAGCTGTCGCATCTCGTCATCCGACATCGTACCATAAGGCAATTCCATGTGAATATCCCATGGAGGATCTGCCATTATCACCGCGAATTTGCCTAGCACGGTCATGTCCAGGTAGCGTAGATCGCACTGTATCCACTGTGGAGGATACAAAGTCAGCTCTGCACTGGCTTTGTTGGCCAATAACGGCGAATTTTCGACTGGTCCGGAATTCACGGAGTGTTTGTCGCTGTTGGTGCCGTTTGCCGCTCCCTCATCTATCGAAACATTATTTTGCTGCTGCTGTTGTTGCTGCTGTTGCTGCAGTTGCTGGGTCGTTGAGCCGTCAACTTCGTAATGTACATATTTACAAGTGTCCATGTGGAAACAGGTGTTTAAAAAGCTACAATCGCCAAGGGATTCGTCAGTGTGAGATTGAATAATTTTTTTGAAGTGCAACTTTTTGCACTTGTTGGCAAAGCCCTGATTGAGTTTTGCACAGTCAACTCGCGTTCCATGAGGACAGAACTCCATCACTTGTGCTCCACCTTGCGACCTGAACCTTTCAGCCAGCGATTTTTCCTTGGATGTCTGCTTTGAGAGCAGATCGAGGATCTGTTCACCCACTTTTTTGTTTTCTTTCTCGCGAATCGTGGGCATGGAAATAAGGGACATAATGTCCTCTGTGCACTTTGCATCCAGCTTGCTTTGCTTCTCTGGATGTGGATTGTCACTAGTTTCGGAAGTGGTTGATTCTGTGCTTTCTGCGTTTTCAATGATTTCGGAAAGACATTGAGCTTGAAGTGGCGACACCTCAGCAAAGGACAGCACTATGTACCCAAAAACATCATCTTCAGTAACTTCCTTGATTCTAATAATGAAAAAAAAAAATGTATGTTTATTTAGTATTTTATCACACAAACCGATAATTCATCAATGTCCACTTACTTAACAATGTCCTGAGAAGCGAGCTTCTCCAGTATTTTATTGATATCGCCATGTGAAACATCAGCATTTATATTTTTTCTCAACTGATCCAACAGTTCTGCCGATGTGATTGGCAAATTCGTGTTGGCATCATGGAGGATGCTCAATACATCATTCTCGTATTCTGCAGGATTGGTTAACGTTGTCGAGTTTGAACCTGATAAAAAATTATTTCCCAATAAAGATAAAATCAACTATATAATTTTAAAGCACTAGATACGAATATAGAATCATTGCCTGGAGACTTGAGAGGCTCATTGCTGGGGGATGAAGTCAGAGAAGCACCAGCAGTAAGGGTAAACAATTCATGCCTCTCCCGTTTTCTCTTCTGTAACTTTTCTCTCAAGCAATTCCTTTTGATCTTAATAGCTTGAATCTCTTCGAAAGCGTCAGACATGTTTTCTTTACTTTTATAATCATTAACGCAACACAGATTACACAGAAAATCACCTTGTAGTCCGAAATGATCTTTCTACTTGTACTTGTAAAAGTGCCATTTATTTAGTTAATCGAAAAACTATTTTTTTTTAAGAAAAAAATTAACAAATGCTTTTCAATCACTGAAAATTATTTTTTTCATACCAATAAATAACACATTACTGTATTTGTTTATTTGTTTAAGTCCTCCAGCATCAGTGTATGAACGATTTGTGCGGTAGAAATATAAGTTAGGTTGCAACCAGCACTGTGTGTTATATATATTCGTGTTCCTGTTCTTCATAAGTATATATGGGCAACCGACATGGTGGCGCAGTTTCGTCGATCACCGAAGTCAACTAGCAGTGCTGGCAGTCATCTTGAGACGTGGTCTTGAGATACAGCTTCGAGATCGGGAACTCGAAGGTCGATCTGCAATGCAGTTTATGCGATTGCAGGTCAATTTACTGACCCAAATTATTTTATGGACGTGCATACTGCATATTACACGTCCTAAAATAGTAGATTGATCCACGATTGCATTGCAGGTCGACTTTCGACACTTCGATATTATTGCTGCATCTCAAGACCGCGTCTCAAGATCAGGGGTCGGATTTAGTGCTTCGATAATCGAAATACCATTCGAGAGTTTATCGTCACTGTACCCGCGGGAAGGAGGCTTAGTAACATTTACGAAACTT
>JAPYYV010003176.1:0-18868 GCA_030522625.1 Copidosoma aretas
AGCTCTCTTCCATAGTTTAGTATTATTTTTCATTAAAAATTTTGATTTTTTAATTTTCGAAATTTCGTTCCCGGAACGTTCCGAACTTCAGCGTCATCAACATATACGACTCATAAGTAATTTTCATAATCTTAATTCAATTACACGTTGAGTATGAACTCCAACACCAGTATGGAAGTTTCAGTAAAAACAATAATTGATGTAAATTATCCATTACATAAAATAATTGAATGCTTGGAAAGTAAAGGAAGCATCAAAGAAATGCATATAGTTTTAGATTTTTATAATAATTCGCAACGAACTGTAACTGTAACTTATGCTATTGATTCACTTATCAAAGGATCTGATGTGTTAATTAATAAGGGAAAAGGAATAGAACAATCAGGATCTCTCACATCAAAGATATAATGTCTAGCATTATACAACCCGAGAAATCTCATTTGCCAACACTACCGAATGACGATGAAAATGAGATTTCGAACATAGACCCAAAACGACTTACCTGTCTTTTACCATGTAATGTAAAAGAAAAGAGAAGAAAAATCCTTTAACCATTTTGCCCAATTTGGATATTTAGAATATTGTTATGCCGTTAGAGACAGACGAGGAGGACTATCCCAAGGATATATAAAATACATGATCTCTAATAGTGCTATTTTAGCATTGTAGACCGGAAAACCTAAATACCGTACTAAGTACGCTGAACCCATCAAAAGAAGTGTACAATACAAAATGAACCCGTAAATAACTCACTTCTTCTATCAACAACAAGTTAAGTTAATAACATATCAAAGGAATGTTATTATGTGCAGAAAAAAACAACGGATGAAAGCTTTCAAAATCAAATCGACCTTTGGAACCTCTACATATTTACGAAAGAAAATCATCAGAAGCAGATTTTGAACCAAATAACTGAATCTCACCATTATACCAGCTTTTATTATGTAACGAGGAAATACATCAACTTACTTTTAAGATTTTAGCTTTAAGACTTATACAATACACATATGTTATGTTACATTATGCAATATGTTAAAAACTTTGAAATTGTTTTGATTAAAATATAGTAGCTGTGATGTTATACGCTATCGTAATCATAAATCGTAATAGAGTTAATACTCTGAACTCAGTTTAAGTATATACATGTATTCCTTTTGCACGGTCTTTTCTGCATGTTTTTTTTTATATATTGTCCACTGTGCTGCCACTGCGCAATAGGTATACCTATATAATAAACACTCAAAAACGTTGTCTACAGCACGCATATATTCTAATGACATAGCATTCAGATAATGATGTACTTAAATTTGAAGGTATACAGAAAAATATCTCTGCTAATATAATTTAAAAAACTATTTATAATAATATTCTAACATATTCTACACGGTTCCCACACTCAACTTAGTCTTTGTTTGGATAATTCTAAGAAACAATACGTCTAAAATTTTCCGACATATTTTAATGAGGTGACAAAGATTAGAAGAAATTGTAATCACGCCTATAAAACGCAAAATCATATTTGGTGGACTAAAAATGAAAATAAAGTACCACCACACAATTCAATAGTTAATTTATACAGTAAAATTTTTGTTAATAAAGTATAAATGCCCTATTAATGTTAAATATTGTGCTTTAACTCAGAATGTAAATTATATTTATGACTACATCTACGTAAAAAGAGACAGGGTATGTACAAAAATAAGGAAACTTGAAGGTTTTGACAAAGAAATGTTGAGCAAAATTAAAAATTGTCTAAATTCTATACATCTGATTCCGAATAAAAACAGTATACACATGACAAAAATTGTGAATTTCATGAGGAAGTCATAAGGTCATTAATTAAGCAGTATATCTTAAAAGTAAACAAAAATCAGTTTTTGAAGCAAACAACATCAAAAGTACAATAACAATCGGCAAACACCATTTACGGCATGATTGAATTGAACAAAATTGATGTTTTGAAAAATTCTTGAAATATGTTCACACTCCTGTATCTTAGACTTCTAACAAAAAATCAAAATTTGGGAAGAAAGAAACATCATTATGCAATAGTTAAATTTAAATGAATTCTGGCGTGTGATTGAAATAAAAATGTCAATCGTCACACGCTATATTAATCTCGCCCTCGCGGTTATATACGCGTATCAGTGCAAGTGTTAGACGTGTTCGTATGAAGCTAGATCGCTAGCGCGCTACACTGACGAGTCCCAGCTAGCGGTCGAGGACGAAACGAATCCCATCCTTTTTCTCCATTCTTACAAATTTGTCCTTCCTTACACTTCGCGCTTTTTATTAACGGAGGCACCAAGTATGAATTTCAACTGAGGCTTGAACTTGCTTGGTATGATGTCAATGCGTATGCATGAGTGGGTGCAATGTAACTGCACACACACACACACACACACGCTCAAAAATAATTCTGTTCGAAAAATCGTAGTATAGAAGCCACGTTTTATATATTAAAAATTGTTATGATTAACTACTCTTATATAATGCAATCGCAAGGTTTATACGACTTTAAGCATCTTTTAAGACTTTAAACATCTCGTGCAGCTCGTAGACACAGTTCTGATTTCTTTCCCGCGCGTATTACTTTTAGTACCAACAAATGCTTACACAAAATGTACAACCCGCACCTTCAAAGACTACACTCGTTGCGGAACGAAGGGGGACAGAAAAGACAGAAACTTTTAGTAATCGCGTAAGTTGAGATTACAAACGCTCACTGCCGACAGAGCGTTGAGTGAAAACGGACTCTGTCACTCGCGTTTGCTTACTTCCGGTGTGCGGTACGAGAATGCACCGTTTGGTGGGATCGAAAATATTTTCTCTCTTTTTTCTGAGCCAATGATGTAGTGGTCAATTTGTCGAGACTAAAACTCGTTACAAAATGTATGCGCTTCGTAGGATAACTTAATGACTGAAAATGGCTTTGATATTGGTGGTAACTCGTAGAGTAAGCATCAAAGTTTTCGATGAGCATCTTAAGTTGGGGCCTGTGACGTATTAAGTTGGAAAATCGAGTTTGTTACAGGGGGACGAAAAGACATTCCGACCCTTTGTCCCTTAATATTTCGATGAAAACTAATTCTAATGCCCGTGTTGACTTTTCCATCGGTGGGAACATAAAATTTTACGTAGATATGGTGCCCCATAACAGTCAATTTCGTTTTGGAATTCGAGTACCAACGCAGTACACGATCTGGACAAGTTAGCGCGGAACCAGTCATATATATCTTATTGTGTTTGCATTGAAACGCAACATCATTTTTGTAAATATGCCTTATAATTTTCCTACTTATGCGTTCCTTTTTGACCGACAACTCTCCGCTCTGTATAGAGAACCTGATTTTATTATTAATCCATGAGAAATAAACTTCAAGCCAAACTTAAGCTCTCTCACTCAAACCCTACACTGCGCTAAATGCTCTTTCCATCCTACCTGTTATTTTTACCTTGTCCTACGAGAAGCTATTCTTTGTTAAGAACCACACTCTCAGGTATTTGTACTCGCTTACCACTTCCAATATCTCTCCTTCAAATTCAAACAGATATTTCTCTATCCCTTCTTGAACCCTAAAAATCAAGATTTTCGTTATTTTCTTGTGTTTACTTCCAGCCTATTTTTCATACGATATTTATCCAAGTCTTCCAGCATTTGTTTCATGTTTTTAGAATAATTTGTGCCTAACACAACATCATCAGCAAATTTTAGCATGTTGATTTTTGGTTTTTCTGCTCTATTCTTATAAATCCACTTATTGTCTATAGGCGCTATAAAAAAATTTAAGAGTGCCGGGGTTCATGGGCACCCTTGATAGATTTTTTTTAACATTTCCAACATTTTTGTACCTAGCCCTATTCTCTATAATTTTACCCAGAAAATAATTCTTTTAGCGATTCTAATTACTAATATCGTGTACCCTACACTTATTAAAGTAACTCCTCTGTATTCTTTAACGTGCTCCTACACTTTTTCTGCCTTATGAATTTGATAGATTCTTGCTTTTTCCACCTTTCAATAAGTTGTGTTTTTATGCATAACCCATAAAGTCAGTTTGTTAATTCAATCATACAAATTATGGGCAGTCTTTAAAACATTCCCTCCTCATTCTATCTTCTTCTGCGGCTTTTAAGTTTTTTATTTTCACTAGTATTTTCTTTAATTTAATCATCGATATATTCTTGTCAGAACCCTCCCAGACTTTGCAGTTGATTCCTATACTCCTCTTTTTGTTACCCTTATAACATGTCTTATTTTTGTCTCCTGAAACATTTTTTAAATGATTATCTTGTTCCCCTTTTTTATTCAAATGTCTCTTTTTTTTGTTATAATTTTTTAATTGCATTTTAAAACTTATTAAAATTGTTGCTCTCCGCTATTTTGCTTAGCTTTTATCGTTTTTTTTTTTTTATTTCGGATAATTTCTTTAAACCTTTTTTTTTTGTTATTTTTTTTAATTTTTTTTCTCTCATTTTTCAAAACATTTTTTGAGGTTACTGCAGAATTTATTTTCTGATAAATTATTCTAAAACCCTGTCAATCAATTTTGCATCATTTTCCGTCTTTTTATCTTATCAATTTTAGTTCATTTGCTAGCTGTGTAATTACATTAGGTAAACTGTCCTATTTTGCTGCTATATATGTTCAACCTTGGTGAATTCTCGTACTGTAAGATACGTACAAATAAAAGGCGAATAATGAAATCGATACATTTAGATTAAATGATCGATAGTCTAATTAATTCATTGTATTGCTTGATTCCTTTGTATTGTGTATTTATCATATTTCATGTATTCTTTTACATTCATGCTGGATATTTGTCATTTATCCTATTAATTTAATAATTATAAGGAGCTTACAATAATAGTATGATAATACAAGTAGATGACTTGGAGAAGTGTTCGATTCAAACGACCCTTTAATCGTCGTCAGACGTTTATAATTTTATCAATTATCATCTGTTTTTTAATGATTTACATTAGTTCATAATGGTTTAATCTAGTAATTCATTCAATAAAATAGATTTCTTTCTACTTCTTAATTTTTGATACAATTTTACTTAATTATTTGGATGAAACTTTTTCCCTCATTGAAGTGGATGCTATTCACTTTCAAGCGTGACATTTTTTACTTATCTCTTTAACTTTGTTTTACTTTTTCGTCAAATGGACTATATTCACTTTTTAAAAATATTAAAAGTCACTTTTCTGACGTAAATAACTTACAGCTTTGGCAAAAAGTGCATATGTGGATATGCACTTATTCAGATTCAGAGAGTAGACAACCAAAATAAAACCAAAAATTCATTTCAGTAATGAACAAATATACTTGAAACATTGAATGAGTTCACTCATTTTGCAAATATTTATTACTAATTGGTATGCCAGCTAAGGATCAGTATACGCACATCAATATATGTATGTACATAGAATATTCGTAGAATTATTATTATTGCAGAAAGAACAGTGCAAAATTTTTGGGTTATTTTGAAAAATGTTATAATTAATGATGAATATGAGTTTCTTCGACGATAAAATTGAGAAATGTTTTCTTTATGATGGTAAAGAGAAAATCATAACGTAAGATATCCCAGAGAAATGAAAAATAAAATATATGTTTAAAAATATGTAAATCAGTAGATAATTTTTCAATGAAAAGTATTATTCCCACTCCTCGGGACAAATACACATATTTCTTACATGATGAAATTTTGTAATAAATAAAAGGATAAATTATTACACATCATAGTACCGATCATGTGACGTATAAAAGTTTGCAGATCCAACGATAATATTGATATTGATTTTCCAATGAAAATTCTGAAAAGTACATACATGTAAAGGTCTACCATTTTATAATCTTAATTTTAAAATTAGAGCTATTGTAATAGTAATAAGAAATTTTGTGCATACATGCGATGGTTAATGTAAAGGAACATGGTTAATAATAACAGAATTATCAACATACAATATAAAAGCATTGATAATAACTGGTAAAAAAATGAGACGAATGGTTCTTACACCAAAAATTCAAATACTGGAAATACAACTTTGTGACCATTCATTTTATGCAAAAAGCAATTCAACTTCGTATTTACATATACTATGACAATAGATAAATTTCAAGGTCAAACGTTCGATAAAGTAGGATTATATTTTTAAAAACCACTGCTTTTATAAGGGCAATTGTACGTTGCTTCATAAAGATGCAAAACTAAAAAAGGTATTTACATAAAAATTAAAAAAAACAGCGTAGAATAAAAAAAAATTGTTTAAAAAGAATCTCATAAATATCAAGTTAATTAACTTCGTTGTTTCATACAACAACAAGAATTTAATTTTCAACCCAACGGGTAACTCGTATGGTCTAAAGGTGATACACTTCATATTGTGGAAAACAAAACAGAAATAAAAGTTATCATACAAATAGTTCAACTTTTTTTGTTATTATTACATAACATATTATAATATTTTATTAGTGTATAGTTATGTTAAAAAATTATATATTTGAAAACCTATGTATATTAAGAAATCGACGTTTAAAGAAGGTTAAAGATTGTAATACCAGTTTGAATGTTATAAATTTTTTTTTTCTCAATTCTCTACTACAAAAGTAGTGAGATCCACGATAATCCTTTGCCAAGCTTGAATATACTCAAATTATTGTTGCGAAATTACATGATAAAACCAAACAATATTATTCATAAACTGCAACAATAATTTGAGTGTATTTAAGCTTGGCAAAGGATTATTGTGGATCTCACTACTTTTATAGTAGAGAATTTGAGAAAAAACTAATTTATAACATTTAAACTAGCATTACAAATTTTAAGCCTTTTTTAAAAGTCAATTTCAATTAGATATCACTCCTTCTCAGTAGTCAAAAAATTATGAAATACTCCTTAGGTCTTACATTTTCTTACAGTTATTGTGAGAACTTGATGAGTATTTTTGTAATTTTGGAAAAAAATCTCAAGTGTCACTCGTTAACAACTGACATTGCTTCAGTAAACAAAAGTCCGTTACGAAATCCTAAAAATTTTTGGCACATATTTGTTCCACATCATCTCAAAAACATCTGCAGAAAATTTCAGGTAAAAATGTTGTATGAAAAAAGGTCCGGAAGCAATATAGTAAAATTCCGTCCCGTGGCCACGTGGCTGTGATGTTTGACTCTTATTTATTTTGATTCTTACTAATAACTTTTGAAATTTCAGGGTTAGCTTGATGTCGGAAGGTTCTTTTACGTTTAGAATTCCATGAGTTTCAACTTTACTGCCTCAATGTTTACTTTTATTTCATCATTATTGACTAAAAAAAGTGCAAAGTACCAAAATTACGCTTACCAAATACTTTTCTATCTTCGGTATATTTTTGCGGTGTAGCCGCGAAAGAAATATGTAAAGCTCGGTAATGGTGTAATAAATAGATATCTCATTTAATTCTCAACAAGATAGAACCTTCCGACATCAAGCCAACCCTGTAATTTCAAAAGTCATTAAAAAAAATGAGAATAAATGATAGACAAAAGCTACAGCCACGTGGCCATGCGATGAAATCTTACTAAATTGCTTCTAGACCTTTTCTATACAATATTTTCACCTGAAATTTTTTGTAGATGTTCTTGAGACGATGCGGAACAAATCTGTGCAAAAAATTTGTAGGATTTCGTAACGGACTTTTGTTTATTGAAACAATAACAATATTGTTAACGAGTGACACTTGAAATTTTTTTCCAAAATAACAAAAATACTTATCAAGTTCTGACAATAACTATGAGAAAATGTAAGACCTAAGGAGTATTTCATAATTTTTTGACTATAATTTATAAACAATTGAGCAAGTACTAGCGAGTTGAACATAACTGGTCACTATGGCTTAAAGTTGCCTATGCATCTATGACGCCATGGCTAATACATCGTTTTCGAGCAATGACGTCACTCGTCCCTTACTTTGAACTTTAACGAGCTCTATCTCAATTGGTTCTTGTTTATGTGAAAAAAGAAAAAATACGTGTTCAATATTCTTTGATAATCTATCGGACGGACCAAATAGAATTTCGCATGAGAAATACTAATTGTAAGTAGCGTAGTAGAAAGTTAATAAAAAAGCGGAAAAGAGAAAAACATTTTGGAAATTAGAATAAGAATTAGAACGGGAAAAAAAGAGATTAACGCTAGGAATAAAATATAGCTATTAAGCAAATATAATCAAAAGAATGAAATAAAAAAATAAAAAAATACAAGAGGCGATTGGAAGAGTGGAAATACGACTATAGATTTCAAACATTTATAAGTTGGAACTGATGAAAAGAGTAGCCAACCAGAATTATAATAAACAGGAGTTTGATAGGAGGAAAACAAACTCAGAATAGAATAGAGTAGAGAGTGTATTCAGTAAGGCTGAAGAAGTAAATATTGTAACCACGCACAAAACAAACTTAAATATAAGTACTTGCAAAGAAAAAGCGTTCGATTGGCTAGAAAACGCTAATTATCATGTAAACGATACAAGTGATATAAATGCAACACAGCGATTGGATGGTTTAAGTAAAAGTAAGTTAAGATACGCAAATAAAAAGAGAGTGAATAGGATAAATTACACTTCCGTATGAGGAACACGCACGGTTGGGAGCTATAAAATGGAATTTGAAATAAATTAGTATCATAGATTAGGTGTAGAAGCGCAGATAGTGTAAATAAAATCAGTTTAAGGAGGTCTGTTAGTGGAACTTAAACCATCATATAATGATGTGGAAATAATGCAAAACTAAGGGAATCCAAGAGAAGTAAATGTAAGGCTAGAAGACAACCTTACGGAAATAGAAACGCAAAAATTTGGGATAAAAATTCATAAAGGCTCCTTCCTACTTACTCGTTATGCCAAAAATGCCCAGTCGCGCTCCGCTTATTATCGATGCACTTGAGCATTTCCAGCGACTGAAATATTAGTTTTTACGCTGAGAAAAATTATCAATATCTCGAATATCAGAAAAATAAATGTATAAATACAATTGTAATATTGACTAATCAATTCTATTATTTTTTTTCTATCTTTCTCTTTTCAGCGTCCTCAAACATGTATATTATCAAAAAAGCACCATTGGTCATCTATTTTCTAATTCTAAGCTGAGTCGACTGGCCCGCGGTGGCTGTCTATTCCACTCGCTCCACCACCGCGCACTCTGGAAGTACCTGTTATTCATTGATTATTTAAACAAATGTACATTTGTGAGATGATCTAAAAATTTGGAAATTTGTAGTTTAACTCTTTCTTAATACACAGGCGCTCAAATTATAACATTTTTGTAAATTTAAAATCCCGTCCAATTGCTTGAAAAAAAGGTCACTTTTTGCAAAAAATTTGTAACATTTTGATCTGAAAATTTCCCAGTAGTCACAGGACCACAACATTGACAACATATTCGGCTCTCTACAACTTTTAGATCGCAAGTTATACGATATCTAAATTTTGCAAAAAAAAACATGGTTTTTTGCGAATATCGAGGGATCAGCTGGTCCGCTTTTGCTCTCCGGGGGTTCGTGCTCTTTTTTAATTGCGCTCATTTGTTTCATTCAGCTTTTCTTCGTACGTGCTTTAGTTTTCGCTCCAGCACGAAAAACTGGTCTTTACCATTTTTGCCTTTTTTTTTGGCACCTCGGCTGACAATATTTTGCTATGAATTTTATTGAAATCAATTCCCGATAACTCAATCATCTAAAAAAAAAAATTTTGCTACAATAGCAATTGTATGGACTTTTCAGGATTTTTTCGCTGATTCTACCTAACTACGGTTAGATTTTTCAGTTTTTACAATAACATCCTCTTATTTCGTATGTATTTGACTATAAAAAGGCCACTGTCTTACGACAATCGCATTTTAGAATCATATGCATAAACAATTTTAGAAGACTCATAATCATTAAGTTTTTGATTTTTGTTCAATTTTTATTCTTAATAAATACGCCAAAATACATGCGATTGAACCATTTATGACAGTAAATAAAATTGCTGTATGAATTCACTTGAATAATTGCAGTAAGTTTTTTCCAAATAATTTTATTTATTATTGATTGACAAGTATGGTTGAAGAAATTAATAAATAAATTTCCCACCGGTTACTTTTCTAGCAATATTATATGGAATTGAAACATAAGGTTGCTGAAAAACAATAATATTTTTGCCAAATTAACACATACTATGGTATGCACTACACGTACAAATGGAATTAGCCTCTTTTCTCGCGGCATTATAAAACATTTTATATTTTTAGTCATCATGTTTCAACATTTTCAAATAACTCACACAAAAGCCTTAAACCAAACCTGAAAATGGTATTCGTGAAATATGTTTTCAGAAAAAATGCATTCGTAAAAACGGTCATTTGTGCAATTGCATTCCTCAAACCGTCGGAAACCATACAAAAAATACACATGGAATTGTGGAATAGATGCCTAATGTTGTCTTTCACTATAAATTAGATTAATGTTATTCGTGGGTTCCTTGATAAGACATTTGTCATTCTTGTAGCTCGCAGTTTTAATTTAAGTCGTTACTTAGTATAGTATAATTTTCAATGTACACAATTAATAAGGTTCCCCGTTCTAGCTAAAGCATATGTGTATAGTGCCCATGTAATCTACTGTATAACCGAGTGTTTCTGGTAAATGTTTGCCTACAATGTATTTAATATATTTAAAATATATGTATCTCTCACAGTAAAGGAGCCAAAATAATTGTTACAAAAACTTTTTCGTATCCTTAATGCAGTAAAATAAAAAGATATTGCTTCGATTTTTGCTAGTATCATTACAGTAGACGATAAGACGTTTAAATTAATTATTTTTTATTAGTCATTAGTAAGGTAGCTATGCCTGCTAAGTGGCTGACCAAAGGTGATCAGCTTGAGTCCATGAGCTAACTCGGTAGTGGTCAGTTTACTGCTCTGCATAATAGATGCTAAAGTGATTACTTACGAGGCAACGGCGTTTATTGAAAATATGATACTGTAGGCACTAACATACAGTATCTGATCATATAAAATACGTCGCCAGCTTGTAAGCTCATCGTATAACTAATACGGAACTAATCATATTTTGATGGTAAGACGTCTAAGGTCTCGTCGGTAAAATAATACTGCACAACGATTGAAGATGGTACAGATAAATTTATATTTTATCAAAAGTCTTAATATATAAATTCATTTATGACTGGAACCGCAAATTAATATTTTTTGTAACACTTTATGCACGACATTTGAAGTAACAGTTTTAGATGTATCATCTAAAGTTATGTGAAGTTGCAATGTCTCACATGAAATAGTAAAGAATAAATCTTGTTACACAGGTATCAGCTGTCCCATCAGTTTTTACAAACAAAACTTGCTTGAATTATTCCTTAATTTTATCACTATACGTTGTTATCTTCTACAGTATTTTAATTTTTGCAGCAGAATATTTCTCTGTCCATTATAAATTTTGTTTGTTTTTTAAGTATTTAGATGATGCACATGCACACAAATGTACAAATATTTTTGAAAGAAGAAATTGACGATGGACAGAATAATTTTTTACAATTATTCGATTCAATTTTTTTCAAAATCATGTTCTTAATATCCGAACCATTTATTTTGAGTTGACAGAATTATAAATGTTTACTGTTGCTCGGTTTTTTTAACAATTGTGACTAGTACACGATTTTATGTTTCAAAATATAATGTTATACTGTAGTATAATAAAAACCTAATGTTAAACATTCGTAAGTAGTCTCTATGAATGGCTTAAAATAATATTCTCTGCAATAGTAATTTTTTTTTACAAAACTTTTTGCTTTTTTGGACAGATGAATACTGATTTTGATAAATGATTTATCGCACGTATAACATATTTAAAAAAAAAAGAATTTTGATTTCCTACTTAATCTAGTTCCAATTTTTTATAAGTTATAATTTTAAATGTCAAAATTTATGTTTTTCGGTTTTTTTTCTATGTCTTTTTTAATATTTGTTTTGTCTTGATGCTTAAATAGAATGATCTTAACTTTCAAAAGAGTGCAAAAAAAAAATTTATATATTTTAATGGCAAAAATTGTTGTCCAGTAATGCTTATAAAAATTAATTTATTTAAACAATAAAAGTCGACGTTTTGGCTATCTTTTTTTTTGGTATAGTTCTTTTTAAAACGTTAAACATGGGCATGTCAATAAATACTAAGTCAACAAAGAATAAAATAGATAATTATTGACTGATCTCTCTTAGGATGCGTTCTACTGTAGTTTACTTGTACTGTTTTACAAATAATTCGGATTTAACGTGCAACACTGGCTAACCATTTGTATCATAGATATTTTCCTAAGCTAATAAAATGAACTGAGTTTTTGTGCTACCTTTATCAGTTTATATAATTCAGTATGAACAAGCTAGCTCAGTTTTAATATTGATTCTTCAAGCAAGAAACGTACTGTCTAGGTGCTATAAAGAGGTAGTAACAAGTAAACAGTAGACGTGTGTTATATAATTGTAAGAAAAGTATCGATCAAATGGGAGTATTTCTATGGCCCAAACTAACTGTTAAATTTGTAGGTGTCCTCCATCGTCATTTGTCGAAAAAGCATGGTAATTTAAATAAGCTGTTTGAAAAAGTTCAAATGGTTACGGTAATGACAGGTCTGTCATTTCTGTAACGGTACTTTTTTTACAATACTGAAGCCCTAAATGGGAGTTTCGTAGTGAAATTCAGTTAAGTGTATATGCTTACGAGGTGCCTTCGTATAATGTTTTCAACAAACCGATAATTTCCTCTATCTCTGAGACAAGGTGCATTGGAGTATTGACTGCTTATTATACCGAAACACACTGTCTATATTCACGACGATACTGCGACTAAATACATTCGAATTTTTGCCGGCGAAAAATTGGTTGAAATACTCGCTTCTTTTTCAGTGCAAAACAGTAAAATTTAAGTCCCTTAGAGTTTACAACATTATATTGAAATTAGTGTGTCGCGTGCAATTTAAAAGTGTCAAAAGCCGGCTTTACAAATAAAACTAAAATAATATCAATGGCCAAAATTTAACGCAACACAGAAAATTCGTTTTGGTCTTGAAGTTTCAATTCATGCTAGAGATATTCAAATTTGAGTGTCAAAAGGAAAAATTCAAATAGTTGGATCCAATATGGCTGCCAAATTTCTAAAAATAAACGGATTTTAGTTGAAAAAAATATAATCGTATACAACTTAGAATTTTAAGTAAGAAATAGGTCTTGCAAATTTTTGTATAAAGTCACCGTTTTCGGGGAAAAAATGAATAAAGTTTTAAAATTTTGCTAGCTCGACACGTAAGCATATTTTGGTCTCAACAGTATCGGCGAGCTGACCCGCACTCAGCACCGTAGAAGGAGTATTTCAAAACAAGGTAGGTATTATATTGGGCACACCTTCCAAGGTCTGGGGAATGTCAGAGCAGACCCACAACGCAAAACAGCGATTACTGAAAGATGAAGAGAACCAAACAATAATCTAACATTCTAACTATTCCCATTGCGTTCACTTAACAAAAATCGGTATATGCCAATCTCCGGCAACTAAACTTTATCGTTTCGGTGTCATAATCAATTTCAATTTGGTTGGTATAAAATAAACGATTGAAATTCGGCTGGATAGGTCATAAAAAACGATTTCTCAAAATATCATTAAATTATAACATATCGTGAATAGGACCTCGAGAAAACTTTGGTTATGTATGGGAATCTCTACGGTCTCATGCACAGAATGCATAATAAATCTACCAAAATAGAAATGAAAATCAACAATTTCGAATAATTAAGGTAAAAAAAATCACTACCAATGCCAAACTTCGGGCGGCTCAACCACTCATCCTCAACCAAAGTACATACCTGAATCTCTTTGTCTTTTTTACACCTTCATCAAGGAAAAATTTATATAAAATACAACAAGGAAACACAACATAAAAAATAACCGCCCAGCACCACTCGAATCAGACACTTTTAACGGAGCCGTACACCGTATAGCGCATACGCGGACCAGACGGAATTCTCCCACACAAAAAAATTCACTGTACACGTGTGCCCCTCAATCATTAGAAAAAAACGGCAGTGGTCTCTATACTCACATAAATCGACAAATAATTAATCAAAACGGGGATACACAAACTCTTAGGAAACCATACATAGCAAGATTTCGCCGATCACCCTGTTTGACTAGGCCAAGGATCCCTCTTGATTGATAAGTATACAAACTTAGGCGTTACTCTTTGAATACTCCTGGAAGTATATTCTTAAGTCAATGCAGGAGTAATTGGGGGTACATAGTCACTTGTCGTTCTTCATTAATTGAACCAATGCTCGGGGCAACGGGAGACTTCGGGAGAGAACCTTTAGCCTCTAGCTTTAGTTAAAAACTGCCGTCCCTGACCCCAACACCTGAGCCCTTCCGTTTCCGTCCCCCCCCCCCCCCCCCCCCCCCCCCCCCCCCCCCCCCCCGCCCCCCCCCTTCCGCCCCCCCCCCCCCCCCCCCCCTAAACGTCTTTTAGCGTCGAGAACGCCGTAAACGCCAGACCGTCATGCACCTATGTAAACAACATAGAAACTCGCGCACCACGCCCCCAGGACGTCACTTCTCCATTTACATGTCTTTATTCACGCCTTCCTCTCTAGTCGTAACGTAAATTTCTGTTTGTCGGTGAAAATTTAAATTTAGTGTTCCAACAGATCTTAATTAAAAAAATTGTATGGTCTAGTCTTCATAATCGGATAAAATTGCTGTTTGTTAAGAAAATACTTATAAATTTTTGAAATTTTTCTATCTTGATATAATCGCTTGTAGAAAGAAATCGCAGTGTTAGGAATAATTGGGAAACGTGAAAGTGCTTAAAATGTCTGATTTCGTGTTTAGGGTCAAATATCCAAAAAGCTGATGTCAAAATAAAAATATTGACAAGAATAGGCTAGAAATCGTAACAAACTGCATCTAAGGACTAAAAAATTATTAATTCTCTATTTCTTCTGTTTGTTATTCTTGCAGCCTCATTTAATAACCTTTAATAATGTATAATAACTGTGAGTAGAGATTCTAATAATAAAGCCCAAATTAAAAATACCGTTCCAAATAAAAACTGCATAAATATAAGCTTTTGAATTCAGCGGTCACCAAACAACTTTTTATGGGCTGGAATCCTTCGATAGAAACTTAAATTACTTTTTAACGGTGTAATATGAGCTTTAATGTAAAATTTTGATTAAATTCGCTGCAGAGGCAAAATTAATATCTTCTTTATCATAGGAAACAATATTGATGGAGAATTATTCAATAAATCCACAGGTGTCTATAAGTTTATTAAATACTGTTTTTGAATCAATCTCATATTGCATAGTACGTATTGGTTCAGTAGAAATTTCAAATAATACTAATAAGTATCCTTGTCAATAAAAACATTATTTAGGTATGATGCACTAAAGTACAAGAGTTCGGTTAAAGTCCCAAACCAAGTTCAAGCTAAAATCCGTTCAAGAAATCTCCATTCTATAAGTCAGAATGCATATAATAGTGATTCTCGACATGAATTTGCATCTAGAAAGTTGCGTCAAGTTGAAGTAACGGACAACTATTTGAACTAGAGGAACTAGATATTGTTTCTTAAAGATTTTTTCATGCATCTAACCCTGGAACCCTATATTAGTGTTTCACAAACTTCTGTAGTATGGGGACTTCTGTTTCAATTAGACTAAAATTTGCGATCTTATAATGTAAGATAAATTGTGAAACTTTATCAATTTTTTTATCGAAAACGGCGAATGGTTCCAAAAATTCGGAGGAGACATTTCTTACTTAGAATTTTAAATAGTATACGTCAGTATTTTTTTCAACTGAAAACCTTTGATTTGTAGAAATTTAGTTGCCATATTGGATCTGCCATTTAGAATTTTTGGACGCCTGACCTTCTATTCCCTCCACAATCCCTCTACAATGCCCACGGTCACTCTACACTCCTTTTCCACCCTTCACAAAAATAAGGTAATATTCTGGGGTTTTTTTCCGTTATTTTGACCTAAAAAGTTTTGGGTACATCCACCCTAGACCCCCTTTCTATTCATCCCAAAATCTACCCACATCGTTCCCACAAAAAAATAGAACACTTTACGACCCTCCATCTTCTCCCTGCTCCCATGACCTATCCACGAAATATGAGGAAATCTTCTTTTTTTTTTCTCCACGCTCACACCCCTATACGCTTCTTTACAGCCTTACAAAATAATGTTAAATATTGTTACTGTCTCTGTGATTTAAGTCTATATAAGTTTAAATTATTTTTCCAAATGCTCCTCATACGCCCGAAGTAATTTTGTTTAGTGATTATTTAAATAGCAGTTACGGGTAATTAAAAAAAAAAAAAATTCACACTTACTTTAAATAATGATCTGTTAATGGAGGGTTGGCACGCGAAGCACGCAGGAGGAGTCCTACTAGTATACATATACATGTGTAAAGATGACAATTTTTTTGGGTCAGTTATTTGTAGTTAAAAGAAAATCGATCATCAGTGTTTTCTCTTCTTTTTAAATCTTCGTCATGTAGATTACGAAAATTAAATACAATATGCTTCCGGATATCAATGACTATAATGAAAAATGTTCCATTGTGATTGATATCTAGGCTACAGTTAGACACAGATTTAATATTTTTCAGCTAAAATTAACCGAAGTATTAGTAACATACCTTTAAAAAAGCAGTAATTTGTTTGGAATAAGATACTATCATAAATTTAATCAACAAAGATTTTCATTTTAATTAATGTAAGTTATCCGTCTATCTGATTCTGCAAGCACACATGTCTCGTCATTTTTTTGTATGCTTCAAGAGCAAACTTGAATGCCAATAGTACTGAAAATGTGTATGCATATACGTGAGCTCGTAAGCTATGACGTCTCAGGAATCAGTTTGAATAGCCAAGAATATACTAGAAAAATGTAATCTCTTGTAACATAGTATATTGTATTAGAAATGCAACAAAGAAATGTTAAGTAGAGAAACTCATTTTTGGAGACTCAAAATAAAATGATTTTGTTAATATTTTCCAAGTATACAATCCAAACTATAAATATTGTTACAAAATCATCTAATCATCAGCTTTCAGATTTTCGTATGTATTTTTTTAATTATTAGGCGCATATGTGTGGAATTGAAAATAACACCCACACATGCATACGGTCTATTGTAACACAAGCAACTGGAATTTAATTATTTTATGCAGTCTCTCATGGTGACAACTGAATTTTCATCGTATCTTAAAAAATTAAACGTATAACCAGATGAGAGAAAGAGAGGGAGATAAAGCAATGACATTGTTATTCATTTGAAGCTTTTTGATTCCCGAATGGATGAGCACTTTGAAACCCACAGATCAACAATATTGTTAAAGTTATTGACAAAAATGTGCGAAAAAATGTGTCACAGACATAGTGAAATTTTTTAGTACGTCATACCTCACTTTTTATCATTAGATATTATGACCTAAAATTTTGTACACATGTCTTCGAGACGGAAAAAAATAATTAATAGTCCAAGAAAAAAAAGTTCCTCAAAAATTCTGAAAATTTCTCACACACATTTTTCCATTGAAATTTGGTATTTTATAATTTTTTAGGTTACAATTTCATGAGTAAACAAAAGCGTCTTGCAAATTCGTAAAAAGATTGTTCCACTGGACGCTTTAAGGAACATATCTGTTCTTTTCAAATCGATCCATCAACATCCGTCCGAGTATCCGGAGAAAAATGTCAACTCAATAAAAATTCTATTTTAAAAATACAGTTAGAGCCGATTATTGAAATTTCTTGGCCATTGCGTATGTCTCGTCACTATATATCATTGTTTACAATTTTTCCACTGCTGTTAAACAAATGGGGAATAATCGTGTATTGTATACATGCCCAGAAAATAAATGAGTTCAGCATACTTTTGATCCCGTTATTAATAATAAAGTATCAGGGTAGATAGCCGTATTATCGAGAGTCTTAGGACAGTATCAGGATTTTAATGTGATAGCTATCAGATGTTTTTTTGATGCCAAAATAATCCTTGTAAATATGAAATAAAATCATGAAAAACAAAAATCATGTGAGAAAAAAGCCCAAGGCACCAAACAACTCACTTTATTTAAATAAGGTACAGATTTCAGTATTAAAGTCATAAATTTTACGTGAATTTCAGATTAAGTTGAAATCACATCTAAAATTCATAATCAATCATAGCAAACTCTATCGGAGTACAAAGATTTTATGACGGTGTTATCAAAAGAATTGTAGGTAGTCGTTACATCCTTCTAAGGAGGAAAAATTACTGTAAACTATCCTTAAGCTTAGAAATAAGGTATTTATTGCACGTTGTAAATTTTTTAAATTAAATCTAGCATACAGGGGTTGATTCTTTTTGAGCTTGTAGGTAAAACACCACAGCTTTAAGAAAAATTGGTCTGAAGATTAATTTTACGTGAATTTCAGATTAAGTTGAAATCACATCTAAAATTCATGATCATTCATAGAAAACTCTATCGGAGTACTTAGATTTTATAGTGGTGTTATAAAAAAAAATTGTAGGTAGTCGTTACATCCCTCTAAGGGGGAAAATTACTGTAAACTACCCCTTAGCCGAAAAATAATGTATTTATTGCCTGTTGTAAATTTTTTAAATTAAATCTAGCATATAGGGGTTTTCGAGGTTGCTAAATAATAGTTCACTATCAGATTTCGAAAATTGAAAATGGCGGGCTCGATATGGCGATCAAAATATCGATTTTTTTCAATTGCCCAAGGTTAAGTTGTTCAATCGATGTGCTAAATCTTAAATCA
>JAPYYV010003177.1:0-18868 GCA_030522625.1 Copidosoma aretas
TGATGGTGCAGATGATGCTCGCATCATGTATATGTATATACAGCAGTAAGCAGCAGTGATACCAACTAACTCAATTATTTTTGGGTTGGTATCACTTCGTGCAGGAGCCCCCTTAAATAGTGTAAAAAGGAAAAGAATTAGAACTTTGCTGAAGGCCTGGTGTCAAGGATATACAAAACAGAACAAATGGTGTCCTACATTATTTTTCTTTATTTTTCTTTTATTATAATATAATTTATTTTTCTAATTCTTTTTCTTTTTGTACGCAGCTCCAGTGTACGGGCACGTGTAGTGCCTCCCTACGGGAAAGATATTTTTATTTTTCGTACTTACATAATTATGTTTTGTTGATGAAAAGTTACTGTGACAATGTGTAGGAAATCAAATTTTACGAACAAATTATGTGGTGAATAAAAATGAATAAATTAATGAATTAATAAAGTGTTTTCTGCTTGTATTATAACGTATGGACGCACGCATACATATATTTATAGTTAACAATATTTTTTACCAGTAGTATTATATACATAGTATTTACACCATGAGTAGCTACCTATTCGAAGACTAGCTTTAGCCTTTGCTGTGGATGGTGGAGATGCAAAGGAGAAGCAAAGCCCCCCTGTTATAAAAGGGGATTTGAGAAGGGTGAAGCTCCCCCCTTTATACAATAGTATGTTCCCCTCTGTGTATAGATTTGTAATTTCTTTCCACAAATAATCAAAAGCAGCTCGAAGGCTCGAAGTTGTACTTACAAAGCATGGCTACTCAGCAGAGTCTTGAATCGTTTGAGAAACACTATTAAAAGAGTGCAAGATATCACCATTTTCCGTACTCAAGTGCTTCAAAGAAAAAATTTCGTTGAGCATTGGGCCCCTCGTTGGATAATGTGATGAAGTACTAACTAAAACACCAGGAAAAAACAATCTTCCATTTGAAATAGTATGAATTTGAGTGTACGTGATGCACATGTGTATATGATACTTATAGGCATCAAAGAATCCCTGCCACTGTGTCCGGACTCCGGACTGGACTCTGGAATCTCCTGATTCCTGAAAGCACGCATCTGCATTATTTATTGTCGTTTACAACAATGGCGTTATCAATACTCACGAGTGCATTGTTCTTTTTGTCGTGACCAAGCATACCATTAACAAATAATCTGTGCGAATATAGGTAGGTATTGCGTGCAGTGCATGTGAAACACTCAATGTATATCTACAATATCTTCAGGGGTTGATAATAAAGCTTTCAAGAATTATTGATAAATCGGTACAAACAATATTCTGCATAACCCGCAGTGTGAAATAAATAATAACCTTAATTGTGCGTTCCGCTTCCGCAATCGCTGCCAGCAAGATAGCATATGGTAATGAAAGAGAGACAGCAGGCAATAGTGTGTGTTTTTTTTTTTTTTTTTTTTTTTTTTTAAGTGTCGAGGAGGGGAAATAAATGACATAGTGTCTCTTTTGCTCTCACATGACATCTTACTGGCTATAACTGTACGCGAATAGTGCGAAAACTGCAGCGAAATGCTGCGTTGTGAACGATAGGGTACTTACAATATTAGTGTTTTGGAGTTCCCGTTTGCAGTTTGCAGGTTCGCTCGCTGTCAAAAATGTACTATTATAGATACGTGCAAGAGAGTGACAGATAAAAGCATTGACCTTGCCTGCCATTCGCAAATTTGCTGAAAATTAAATAACTTCAAAAAATGGATGTGATCAAAGACGGTCAATTCAGTGATGCTGACGAAAATGATACAACGTAAGATTTATTGATTTCTTTCCATTTTGAAGTTCAAGTCACATATGACATTTGATGACACGTGGTTGTAAACATTATGTTTGTTGCACCTTTTGTTATCAATAATTAATGGGAAGCGACTTCTGAATCTTAAAAGTACATGTATTTTTATTTGTGCTCTGCAACAACAATAATAATTCAACGTATATGCACGAATAAACGATGACAAAAAAAAATAACCTGAAGCATTTATTATTCTTTTACTCATAGGTCGAATCCACTAAGAGGTGAACCAATTTTTCAATCAGCTTTGTGTAAAAGACTGAATAAGATTAATTTGGACAAAAACATTGCTGCCGAAGAAAATTATGAGATAGAGGATGAGGATATTGATGATGAGTATGATGATTATATATACAATGATGACGATGAAGAGACAGGACACAAAAATAGATTCAAAATGAACCCACAAACTAGAAACTCACAAGAAAGCTCATCCAAAATCACTAATTTTCAACCATCAGGTAAACTATTTAGAAGGTATACTAATAAAATAAATGTTGAAGATTATGAGGGCCCAAGACTTAATCAGTCAGCCACAAATATTCTCAGTGAGAAAAACAGGAGTATTGAAAACAATAGATGCCGTGTCAAAGACAAAAGTGATCGTGCTACAGCTGAACAGGTTATGGATGACAGAACCAGGATGATTTTGTTTAAAATGTTAAATAAGGGTATCATTGACCAGATCAATGGTTGCATATCCACTGGCAAGGAAGCTAATGTTTATCATGCTAGGTCCAGTACTGGAATAGAGTTTGCCATAAAAATATACAAAACTTCTATCCTGGTTTTCAAAGACAGAGACAAGTATGTTTCTGGAGAGTTTCGTTTTAGGCATGGGTACTGTAAGAGCAACCCAAGAAAAATGGTGCGAACATGGGCTGAGAAAGAAATGAGAAACTTGAATAGGTTGCATCAAGCAGGAATCAAGGCACCTAGGACAATTTTGTTAAAAAGTCATGTTTTGTTGATGGATTTTATTGGTACGAAAGGTTGGCCTTCCCCAAAATTAAAAGATGCGGTACTTACTACGTCAGAACCAAGAAAATTATATAGAGAATGTATTGAGATTATGTGGAAGCTTTATAATAAATGTAAATTAGTACATGCAGATCTGAGCGAATACAATATTCTTTATCATGAAGGATTTTTGGTTATAATAGATGTATCACAGTCCGTTGAACACGATCATCCTAATGCCCTTGTATTTTTAAGGAAAGACTGCACAAATATTACAGGTGCTTAAATTTGTCCAAGCTCATTATCGTAGTCATGATATATTTTATTTTATTAGTTAAACATTTTCAGAATTCTTTCGAAAAAACAAGGTTGCTGTCATGTCTGTGAAAGCACTATTTGATTTTATAACAGATCCAACAGTCAATGAAAAAAATATTGATGAGTATCTTGATGTGATGTCAAAGAAGATGGAAGAAGAACCTACTGACATTGATCCACAGCAGCTGGTTGAAGAAGAAGCATTCAAAAATATATACATACCTCAAAGATTGGATAGGGTAGAAAAGAATACATTCTTAACCATCGATATTGTTTGTCATCACATAATTATGATTTTTTTTAATTATAGGTAATAGACGTTGAGAGAGACATTAAACTTGCAAAAGCTGGTAAACAGGATCTTGTCTACAAAACTTTAGTTGGATTGATGGGTGATTTATCCAAACCTGCACAAGTTCCTAGTATTTTATCTAAAGAAACTTCGAAACATAAAAGTGGAATCGAGAAAAGAAAAAGTGATGAATTAAAAAATAAAGAATCTGATGAAGATTCAGATGAGAGTGACTTTAGTAGCTCAGAAGATGAAGAAAGTGAAGAAATGAGTGAAAGTGAAGATGCAGGATCCAAATTTGTAAATTCTGCAAGACCCAAGAATGAAACTGCTGAAGAGAAAAAGGTTTGTTATCCAAATAAACAGTAATTTTTATAATCTTAACAAATCTTTTACTTTCAGTTGAGGAAAAAAGAAGTAAAGGAGCAAAAAGCAGAAGTTAGAAAGTCCAAAATGAAAAAGCATGTAAAGAAAAAAAAAACAAAGTCACTCAAGAAAAAATGAGTCCAAACTAAATGGGTTCTAAAGATATTGTATTGTATTGTAATCGAGATTGATTGATTAACAATAAAAAATGAAGAGAGCTGTGTGAACTAAATTGATTAATTCCATTTTTATTATTAAAAAATTGTGGAAAAAAAGGAGTACTATATCTTGTCTGAGTCGCAAATAAAACTTTCGACATAGCTCGAACAATCTACCATCAACTCAAATTTTATACAATAAGTTTCCATAATGAATCAGATATGGTAATCAGGGCAATCACTGCAGTGCTCACACTGCTCCATATTTTGTAAGTCGCTGAAGTGTCGCATTTTGAAACAGCCGGTGCCTTATAAAGGTGATGTTTCTCTCTTTCTCTACGTTTACGCTCCAATTAAGGAAAAGAGAGACGAAAAAAATTCAAACCGTCACACTTACACATACATACCTCTACCTGCGTATATATTTTTATATTACCTGATTAACATGAACCCCTCAAACGAGTTTCTTCGGCCCATCCTGTGTCCTATCTGTGCACAGCCTATCCAGCCTACCCCTTCTCCGGACTCCGATCCGTTTAAATATATTACAGGTAAAAAGTAAAAACGATCGAAACCGGACCTACGATAGGTTATGTTCCTGATGTTGAGCGCGCGCGGCGTCCATTGTGGTACCTCGGCTTTTAAAAAACATCGTAAAAAAAACTACAACGGCCAGTGACCAACGATCAATTACTAATTTTTAAAAACGGGCAGGCAGTGTTCACTAAGAAATAAGGCAATACAGCTGTGTATGGATCTTCAAGTACTTTTGTATTAATACCCTACAGTCAAGAAGTTAGATGCGAACTGGATGTGCAAATTGCGTTCGTTTTCTGATGAGAAAAAGTACAGGCAGTGTTGCAATTAGTTTTGTTTGTTTTTTTTTTTAGTCCAAATGGGCGTGAAATGATAAATTACTTATGTGCGAATAAGTATATCAAGTTCAAAGTTTTTTCGTGATATTTACCGTGGAAAACCGTTATTGCTGAATAATTACAAAATGGCTCTAGGCAAGTTTTTTTTTAATAATTATTGATTTTAATCATTTACTTGAAACAATTAAATACTAGCTACAAATTTTTGTAATTTTAAATTTAAAAATTGCATCGATATTTTAGACAATGTAGGCGGCGGTCGTAATAAAGGCAGTAGTAAAAGATCGTCATTACTGAAGTAAGTTTATCCTTAGAAAAATGAATTTGTTTATTAAAAAAAAACGATTTATTGAAATTACTCAACACTAATTTATATTCATGACTCAAGTGATCCATTTGTCAAATCAACCATGGAAAAAATTAAAAAATCGATAAATGAATGCAATGTCATTAGATATGCCTCTTACAGAACAGCATCAAAAATGCAAGTTTTTCATAAAGCTTTAAATAGTGAGTTTTTGATAACCATACCAGCAATATGCTCTCGCAAGTATAAGTTAACTTCAATATTCTATTTTTCAGTGAATTATGTACAAACACAATTTGTAGCAGGCGTTTTTGAAAAGCATAGACTATCAGTTACAGAAAATTCAATAAATCTAGATATTTATGAGGTTGAAGATCTTTTATTGGATATTTATTTCGGTGTTAAAAATGAAAATAATGCTGACTTAAATGCAGAGGATTCTTCAAAATTGGCTTTAAATTACATTTTCAAAACTTTTCATAAGTAAGTTCACTAGGTACATTACTAGTGTCTTATAAAAACATATATATTCTATAACTCAATCACGTTTTTTTCATAGAAAAGAAGATGCAAATATATCAGTCTTTTCAGTCAAAGTAGTATTAACTTTAGTTAGTTGTGGAAGACTAGAAGAAAAATATGGGTATCTATTTCATCAATTAGCTGACCATAATGCATGTTTGTCTAGAATAGCACTAAACACTCTTTTGACAAACATATGCAAAGTAACAGAAATTTTGGGTGAAAGTGTTGCTTACGGAAACCATCTGATCAGAGCAAGCATTGACAATTGTTTTCGTGAGGTATCCACCTGAATTTTTTATTAATTTCACTTCGTATGTTCAAATTTTTTACTAGCTTGTCTTGTTCAGTCTCAGGGCTGTCTTGGAGTAACCGAAGCAGAATTTGCTGCTTGGCTTATGCAAGAACCACCCTTGCTAATGTGGATAACGACAATGAATCGTTTAAAGTCTGCTGAACCAAGTACTTATTTTTTTGCAATATTTTATTCTTAAGTAAGGTAGTTCAACCCCCATGTCGTTTTCAATTATTTAATTATTTGACAGTTCATAATTTTTTCAATAATTATTAATTTAAAAATTATACGATAAATACGGAAAAAAATGGTGATAAATGTATGAAGTAAAGGAAGTTATCAGATGTTGTTTGTTATAATCATGGCACATTATCATTATTCTGAATTACGATACGATATATTATTTTACACACATCTACATTATTTTTGAACAGTCGTAGAAAAATTTCTAAATTATAAAAAGAGCCGGGGTATTTTTAAATGAGTTGTCTACGAAGTGCCGTGTTAAAATACGCTATTCAAAATTTTATACTTGATAATACAACAGAATCAATATTAAAAACAAATATTTACGTTTGATAGAATGTCATAATTAATGATTCGACTTACAACGTTATTGTAAAGCAAACTACTTTTGGCATGAACTACCTTGAAAAATTTTTTTTCTCAAACAATCATTAACATCAATATTTGTAGTTGTACATAGCGTTAAATGTTCTTCGTGTAAAACTACACCGATTCAGGGTCCGAGATATTCTTGTTTGAAATGTACTGGTTACAATCAATGTCAAACATGTTTTTTGTACGGAAAAACATCAGGCAAACATAAATTAAAACATCCCGTTCGCGAATATTGTATAAAGGTATTTATTTAAATAGTAATTTTATGTATTAAAATGTTATGTACATTATAACTTTCGAACTAATATTTTAGACTAGTACTAAAGAAATTACGAAACTACTTATTGAACTTATTCAAAATAAACTAAGTTTGTGTCCTGCGAGAAATGGCGACAGCAGTTTTAACGATTCTAACTCTTCGATCAATCTGTAAGACTCAATTTCATTAATATAGTTTACCTTGAACAAAAATAAAAATAATAACTTCAATTCTTACTGTGCAACAGCGAGCAAACAAAAAGTTTTGATTCCATGTCGGTAAGAAGCACAATAAAGAGACGAATTCTAAACGATCCACAGAAAGAATTGCAGAGCATCATATCTCACTTGGAAGAAGAAAACAAACAATTGCAATTGGAATTGAAAGAGATAAGTGACAGTAGGGTCGAAAAACTGCAGTTTCACAGAGTTGCGATAGAATCACAGCTAAAACGTTTGAAAATTTTGAAGGTATTAGGGTGCCTGTACATGAACGTCTTGAACCTGCAGGTTCAATCCAAAATATGTGAGTGCGAGAGAACATATTCTTGCTTCTCTCTCGCACTCATAGTGAGTGGCTTGAACCTGCAAAAAAAAAAAAAACTATTGTTCGTTTTTGTCACTTAACTTTGATGAATACTTTCAGAGCTATTTATTTACGCAAGGATCACAGGTACCACGTGACTTTAACGTTGTTCAGAGCACACCAATGGTCCAAACTGCGGTGTCCAGAATATCGGCTCTACCAATGGCTTTTCAATTAAGTCCGATAACTCATCACCCTAGTCCTGATTATGAAAATTCAAGCGCACTTGATAGCTGCCTCACGCATAGTACATCGGCTGATAAAATTAGCGCAAACAATGGTGTTTCTAATGTCGACGACGATCCAGTTGTGTCCGATGATACTTGCATCGAACCTAGCACATGGATCGGAGGTCATTTTTCGAGAACAAAATAAACAAATAAAGAAAAACTTTTTTCACTTTCATCAAAAATATATACTTTTTAATGTTAGGCCATCGAACGACCTTCTCTTCACGGGACAGTGGTTTTTCCCAGTGGCTGAATTCGAGGGAAAGCAAAAGTTCAAAAGAAGAAAAAGCGAATGGCAACGAAAACGCAGAAATCGATGGCTCGTTATCGGGTATAAGTCGAGACACTGCATTGCCATCTTTGAGAACTGATAAGAATTCGCAACACAGTAGTTTGCAGAATATTCAAGGTGATCTCAATGACATTTTGGACAGATTGCAAAATATGGTAGCTAATGACTGCCTGTTAGAAGGTAATTTGTTTAGCGCTAGTGTAATAATTTGTGCTTCCAACTGTAACTGATTGGATGAAAATTTACTCTTTTTTCGTCTTATTTTTTTTTTACGGATGGAATATTTTTTACGAGTTCTCATTTTTTTAAATTTCTTGTAGATACGTTCAGCGCGGATAACAATTGCGAATTAAAACGTGCTGCAACGGAGATGGAAGATTTATTGACTGGTTTGATAGAAGGCATGGAATCACGGAAGGAAAAGCTTACGACAATCGTGTAAGATAAGTCGAACACGTAATATGACATTGTATGCACTAAGCAGTTGTTGATAAAAGTAGTAGAGTGCGTGTTGTCGTATTAATCTTTATTTTTAAATTATAAGAATAGTTTTGAGATGTAATACCTTGAAACCTTGTAAATATGTACATTAATATCACTTTACTAATTACGATTTCGCTTTATTAAAATTTCATTTGTGCAAAAGATACGAATACTATTTTTAAGCGATTGAACTTAACAGTTCACGTTTCTATTAGGCTTAAACTTACATCTAATCATGTATAAATAAATATCAACTGTATATCATTTGAATTATATCTGAATAAAAATCGTTGCAAGATTTACTAAATTATATAAATATAATTTTTGTTAGTCTTTTTCTTCATACAAATATTTATCGGCAGCTCCTTTGTTCGAAAATGTTATCGGATCGCACTTTTTTTACGATATTAATGTATCAGTCAAATATGACACCTTAAGATTTTTCGCGAAATGTTTTTTTTCCGATGGTAAATTGACTGACCAAGCAAACACTCGGATTCCTCGATCGTTCCATAGACGAACGACTTCGCTGAAAAAAATACGTTATTGTTTTAAATGAAAACAGCACATCAGATCAATTTAGCAAACTCAATTCACTCTTGGTTTTAATTAAGCTATTTTATTTTGAAACAAACATGTATACTGATTGCAAAACCAAATTAAAAATCTACTTCAACAGCTACAACAAATTATTTCATGCAAATCTACCACGAACGTGGAAAACTGGTTAGTAGCATTTAAATTTAATTAATGTCATCTAGTAATAATATAGTATTGATACATAAGAGAAATAAATTTCATTTTGTTTGTTAAAAGTTATGGAAGGCTTTTTTAACAGCTGGTCGGTTATTATCGGTCGGATTAAAGTGGCATTGAAGCTATGAAAAATTAAATTAATTTTCACTTTCTCAAAACCCAGTATTATTTATTAGGTCAATCATCAGTGGAATCACCTTTATGACGAACCGTTGGAACTATTCCAGCAGATATCTCTTTTTAAAAAAAAGTTAATTTGATGCATTATCTCTGCAGAAAGGACGTGTGCAAGATTTTTTTAAAGAATCCCACATTTTTTTTTTAATTTCTGACGAAAATTTGAACGAGAAATTAAGATTTTTTTCACTTTGCAACATTTCAAAAATAATTTGAAAAATTTAATTTGTATACTTACGGGCTTACGATGTCTTTATGAAGCAGTATAAAAGATAGGCCCAAGACGTAATACGTTATGCGATCATGAGCCCAGTCATGAACAGCATCAACCATCATTGCTAAAATGTGCAGGAATAAATTGCTAAATCGAGATTCTCGTGGTCCCTTTATTCCGGAATAAAAACTCATGGAAAAAAATTGAGGCCTCCATGCTATACCTGCGATAATACGCGGGTCTTTTCTCCTAATCTGTAAAATAAAGTTTATTATTTTATTTATTTACAGTTTCAACAGAATTTTCAATTATTTTACATAATACAAGTTTAAAAAAAGAATAAAAATAATATGGTGTATTAGGTGCCTGTTAACAAACACAAAATAAAACAAAATTATACAAATGTAAATTACAGATAATTACTAAATAATTGCTCATTTATAATTGATTTTTATAAATTTAAATCAATAGATAAGTGCACAATAGCTGATAAGTAAAAAAATATCTTGAACCCTCAAGATCTTGATTGATAATTTACCATGTAGATAGTGACTGGGTTGAAGCTGGATATAACTGCTCTTTCATACAGCAGTGGATGCTTCTTGAATGCATCAAGAACTACTTTGATTACTTCTTTGCCTGTTGCTTTGATATCAATAAACATGCGCGTTTCATTAGTTAGAGCCTCTTCTATGACTTCATCAAAAAGTGCTATTTTTTCACCATTTGGATCTAATTTGTCTCTGAGCAATGATACAGATTTTAGCTAAAACTTTTTTTCCAAACTATTATCCATGAAAAATAATTAAAAATAATCACCGAAGAGGATGATTTGTAGAAATATCATGGTCTTTCAATTCATTCCATGTCATTTCCTTGATAGTGCCAAAAGTACCAGTTAATCTATCAATGGTATCATCATGAAAAATAATAGGAATATTGTCTTTTGTCAGAGCTAAATCGAACTCTATAGCATCACAGCCTTTTCGATGACTCTGAAAATAATAACCACATCGCAAATTTGTTAAAAGGAAATAGTTTTTTAAGTTTTTTCACAACACCGAGCCGTGAGAGTACCAATAATATAGATACCCCAACTCACATGACGGAAGGCAGACATGCTGTTCTCAGGATAATCAAACCCAGCTCCCCTGTGCGCAACAACTCTAAGGCAATACTGTGCCTCTTCTTGTACGTTCTCTGTTTCCCTGTCAATCTCTCTTTCTTCTTCTTGCTCCAGAATCAGAGGATCGACTCCCAGCACCTTTTTGACAACACTATCATCAGGCGGTGGCACCCTTGCACTGAATCTTATTAGCAAAAACAAAACAATAGCACCCCATAACAACCATGGCACACTCAAATAAACCAAATCAATCAAAAAATAGAAGGCCGTTTGTAAATAGAGCCATAGCAGAGTGCTCGACAGCATCAGATGCAGAAGATGAAACATCTTTTTCTTCTTTGGTATTCTCCGTATTCAATTCAACTTTGATGAGTATTTCTTCCTCTGAAAACTGTACGCGAGTATACGAGTGACAAGATTGACTCACTCCACCAAACGTGTAGTATTATATCAGCTATTTATTGTCCTTATCATTGCTAAAGAGCAAGATTGAGCAGAGATGCCATGTACTTATTGATGTGTACTGGATGTATGAGCTACAGCTGTATCAACGTATAGCGAAACGTTCACGTGCATGTCACGTAAACAAGCTCTAAAAAGCAGATCAGGGCAGATTCACGTACAGCACCAAAGATCCCGGGCATGTATTTGTTTACAGCTGCGACTTAACATTTGTTTATTGACAATTGCGAATTCGTGTTGTTCAATTAAAGTGCACTATACTCTTTTTTTTTCACACTTAGTAAGTTATAAGAATAACGCTGCACTTGTTTGTCAGCCGCCTGTCGGCGGTATCCCATCACTCCCATCCCATTTTTATTATCTTATTCTTCTGTACTTCAGATTTCGGACTTTTCGGAGTCCGATCTGTCTAGACCGACTCCGATCGTTCAACCCTTTTTTTTATGACGATTTATATGCCTACTAGCCTGACCTGATACCTGATTCTTAATTTTTACCAAACAAATCGATATATATAAGTATAATAAAATATATGTCGACTGCTGTTTTGTTTTGTGTTCGAACTTCGAACGTGATATGAGGTGAATTTTTGATTTCATTTTCGTATGTGTTTTTAAATGTGATGCGTTTAAATAACTGGATAATAATATATTAGATCTTAAATATACATTTTAGGTGCTTATAACAGAAGTTAATAATTTTCAGCTGATTATCAAATCATTTTTTACGGTTTAATTGTGTCTCAACTCAAAAAATTGTCATTATTAATGTTCTACCTTCAAATAAATTTGTTTTAAAGCACGCAACTATCGTAGGTAAAGTGGACTTAAGATCACTATGTGTGAAAAATGTTTTTCGCCAAGTATTTTTCCAGAGTCAGTATTGTATTGCTAAAGTTTAATTTTGCAAGTAGAACATTTTTAAGTGATGCATCAAACAGTGGTTCGACCATTTTTGCTCTCTCATCTGGTAAAAGAGTATAATACATTGGAATATTATGAATGTTTGGAACTGTATTTTTTATTATTCACATTGATCAATTATAGGCCAAGGAAAATGTGGGGTAGCTGTTGTAAGAATATCAGGCAGCAATGCCAGAGCAGCCTTGGAAAAAATGACAAACATTTCCAAGCCTGAACCAAGAAAAGCTTATTTAAGAAACATAAAGAATCCTGAAACTAAAGAGGTCATTGACAAGGGCTTGTGTCTTTGGTTCCCAGGTGAGACTCTATATTTTACAAATTAAATTTTTGAATGAAAAATTTGGGATAAGCTAAGAAAAAATTCCCATAGGACCACATTCATTCACTGGTGAAGACAGTGTTGAGTTCCAAGTTCACGGTGGAGTAGCAGTACTTTCAGCTTTGATGTCAGCACTGTCAAAGCTAAGGTTTTGTCCAGCCATGCCGGGAGAATTCACCAGGCGTGCATTTTTTAATAATAAACAAGACCTTACTGAAATTGAAGGCCTGGCAGATCTCATCCATGCCGAAACTGAGCAGCAGAGGAAACAGGCTCTGATTCAAGTTCTCGGCAACCTCAGTACTTTGTACAGCAGTTGGAGAGCGATTCTCTTACGGTGCCTAGCTCATATCGAAGCGTACATAGATTTTGGCGAAGAGGATAACATAGAGGGTGACGTATTACAACAGTGTAACGTCGATTTGAGAGATCTTGCCGGGAAGATCGAGAAACACTTGGCAGATGGTCGGAAAGGCGAGATCTTGCGTAGCGGCATAAGGACGGTTATTATCGGTGAACCCAACGTGGGTAAAAGTAGTTTGTTGAACTGCTTGGTTCAGAGGAACGCAGCGATAGTCACCTCGATTCCGGGCACAACGCGAGACGTCGTCGAACTAACGGCAAATATCGCTGGCTACCCGATACTGTTGGCGGATACTGCTGGCTTGCACAAGTTTTCAGAGGACATTGTTGAGATTGAGGGTATCAAGAGGGCAAGGGATCAGGCTTGCAGAGCAGACTTTATTGTGTTGGTTGTCAATGCAGATGAGTATGCGAGAAAACAAAATAGTTTTGACGAGTACCTGTGCAGTTACATTAGGAATTTAGAGTTAGAGGATTTGCTGCTTGTGGATGGACAGTTGAATGGCAACTGTATGATTGTTGTAAATAAAGTGGATTTGTTAACCAGAGAGGATAGAAAATCCTTGGAAGCGCACGATGTAGTTGGTATTTCTTGCACCAATGAAGAAGGATTCCAAGATCTATTAAGTGCTATGAAAGGGCACTTTGAAAAAATGTTAGCTGCAATTTTTCTGTCGGTTGAAACTAATCTTTATTTTTGTACAATTTTTTTTTTTTTTGTTCTAGATGCGGAAATCCGACTGCCGAGAATCCAACAATAAGCCAAGAGAGGCATAGGAATCACGTTCAAAACTGTCACGAGTGCCTTACGAAGTACTTTGACATGATATCCCAGGAAAACTACGACATCGTTCTAGCCACGCAAGAAATTCGCAAAGCAGTCCGTGAGATCGGAAAAATCACGGGCCACGTCAGTACTGAAGAGGTATTGGACACGATTTTCAAGAACTTTTGCATTGGAAAATAATTTTTTATCTGTGTGAAATGCCTTATGGTAAATAAATTGAAAAAAGCAGAAAGAAAAATTTACTCGTATTGCAACACACGCCAAATAATAACCCATCTTGTTCGAAAAATTCAAATTTTTGCGCGCTTCACCAATCGCGCGCTCTCGCGACCGTTTTATTCGATATCTCGATCATTCGATGTTCGATGGTACAGGTCTTTTCTTGCGTTAAACAGCCGTTTGTAAGGTTCGTCGGTAAACTTTAATCTCAATTCATCCAATAAATCATAATTAATATTGGCCCTGCGTACGTAAAATCACAAAGTTTAATCCCTACAGCTTCTTTTTTTTGTCAAAAGTTCCTTCGATACCGCCATTTTCTCCTCGTAACCTAGTGTTGAAAATTTGTATCCACAAACCGGACCGTAACCTTGCAATACTAATCTCTGCGTGTTTTGTTTGTTTTGTTGCTCCAGAAATGGCACCAAGGTACGAGCTGGCCGTCGGCCTTAAAGACAGAAAGGGTCACAAGACGACGAAGATCACCGTCGCCAAGACCAAGCTCAAGAAGACCGAAAAATCAAAGACCATCATCCTCAGGCCCTCGAGACTAAAGGGAGTAAGTGTTTATTTGTTGTTAAAAGGTTAGGTTGCGGAGTGTTAGAGTATGTTTAACTGTTGTTTAAGGATTTTATAGTTATTGTAAATACATAAATGGAGTGTTCGCGACGTTCTCGTAAGTTGCATGTGCATCGTTGAGTGTATAAACGTTTCAATGTTTCGTTTCGAAAGGTGCTTTTCCGCAGTCTGTTTTTTTTTATCTATAACCATCGTCAAATTTCATATTTGCTGAATTACATCTATTAACAAAAGTTATTACATCAAATTTATCTGTCCTTCTAATTCTAAGTCATTGAAGCATGAGGAGTAGTTGTGAAACGTTACATGAAAAATATAATGTAGTTGAGCACAGGAAAATGTGAGAATAACTTCATTGTTGTCAATTTCAGCAACTAACAAAACACAGTAAATTTGTACGTGACCTGATTCGTGAAGTTACTGGACATGCTCCTTATGAAAAGCGTGCTATGGAGTTGTTAAAGGTTTCAAAGGACAAGCGTGCTCTCAAATTTTTGAAAAGGAGGGTAAGTTATATGTTTGATGTATGCATGATTATCTATGTCTATAAAGTTAATTTTTGTACTTGTTATTGCAATTTATAATCGTCAATCTAAGTCAAATTCTAATCGAAAAAAATTAACTATCTCAATGATCAGCTCGACTATGTAGAAATTTATGAATTATATAAAAAATACTGTGCATATTATTACATTTCTATTATCAAATCAACGGGACCGACTGAATCTTTGAAATTGAAATTTGTGTTTATTATAGAAAATCTATTTTTTTGTATTATCGTGCAAGTAAATAACTAGAAATATTTTTTCTGCAGTTGGGAACACATATTCGTGCCAAAAGGAAGCGTGAAGAACTTGGAAACATCCTTGCACAAATGAGAAAGGCTGCACATCATTAGTACCCTTGTACTGGAGTGAATATCTTTATTTTATAAGGTTACTTCTTACGTCTTAAATAAAAACCTTTTATCTTAATTAAATGTTCTTATTTTTGTTTGCATCTGAGGGTTTTTAAAAATCAAACTATTACATGGTGAGCCATGTTTTTACATTTCATGATTTTGTACTCTTGTGTAAAACATTACTCATTGAATCATAAGATAATGTATTGGCTTACAACGAGGTGCTTATTGAGGTTTTTTAGTATTTACAGGACAATCCATGTTTGATACGAACACATCCGTACGCATTCCAGCATCCTAGCATAATGTTACATTATCCTTAACACCTCTATCAAGATAAGTCATATGGGATCCATCACGGATCAGCTTATGCGTGAGTACAAAACTACCTTACTGCTTGTAAATTAGTATCCCAATAAAATTCTCCATGCGCCCAAAAAAAACCAAAAATTTCCAGAAAAAATCGATCCATTAATATGTAGGTAATAGCAAACTGTACCAAAATTTTTGCGTGATTAACAAATTATCCGTCTGAGCTACTAAAAGCTTGTGCACTGTTGCACTGTACAATCTGATACTTAAATGTTCACGCACACCCATAGAGATGACAGTCGCAAGCAGGGCGCATCCCTGCCTGTTTGCTCTGCATCCCGGGATGTCGGACAGGTAGCTTCAGTGCTGTCACATGTACACGCAGCCGTTAACTGTAGGGTGTAGGCTTTTCCACTCACGCGATCGTTTGTTTGGCTCGACGTGTACGTATACGTACACACATGTATGCAATGACACGGGGGTTGGGGTGGAGGGACTCCAGTAGCATCCTCCTGCTACAATGACATTGCAATCCGCTTTTGCTGCTGTCGACGCCGCAACCCTTTGTTGGGGTTGTCCCTTGATGTTATATAGTGCTCACCCCCTGCCTTCTCCGTCTTTGTCTATTCCAGCGCTTACTCCCTCTGAGTTTGACTTGTCACTCATGTGAGTTTAGCTGTAATTATTAAAATTATGATTAAATTTAGCTCTTTAAATTACTTGATTATATTAATTAATAAAAGCAGTGTGTGCGCACTTGAAAAATGTGTGTATTGCGATCAGTTCGACCGCATACTTACTTACGCTCGGAACTTTAATGACTCGCATCGAGTAGCTTAGCTCGAAATAAACATTCGCGGATTAGAAATTGGCATATTGCTCGAATACGCTCATGGGCTATTCGCGCAGAACACTCGTATTCTGCTTCGGTGAATCAGTGCTGGCTGACCGCACTTGAGTATCGAACCAATTTTCTAGAGTGGCTCTCAAGCTGCGGTGCAGGCGTGAAAAAGGGGAGACAAACTCGTTTTCCTCGTTTCAGTCTTCGCTGAGTTTTCACGCAAGTCTGATGAATTAGAATTGGTCCGCATCAAAACTCAGAAAACTACAAAAAATCAAATTGTTACGGAATTCATCATTTGATTTCGAAAAATGTATCATCTCGGAGATGAAAAAGAATTGTTGAGTATCAAACAAAAATGTCGATCGAGTTTTCTTTCCCCCACTTGTCATCAATTTTACCGGCTTTTAGAGTCTCCCGAACTGCACTCACTTGCCTATCATCTTAATAATAATAATTTAAGCGTAAAATCAGCAGCTGTGGGGAAGAAAGTCTGTGTATCGTATGTATATATACCGGCGGGCTGCTGTATAGTTGGAAAAAGTGCATCAGCGAAGCTTGAGGAAAGAAAGGAAAAGGCAATGGATTGTCGTCGATAAGGGAATTTATTCTCAGCGCGTGTGTATCTAATGTATTGAGTACTTATGTACACGCACAGCAAAACTCACTCGAGAAAAGCATGAAGCGCAGAGAGGGCCCTCCGGAGTTCCTTCACCACCGCGTCCGTTACTTTTCGGAGGGCATTGAAGAGTGTATGAATAGAGGGCCGTGCATTTGCACGCCTGATGGATTTCTGTGCTCTCGAGTGAAAAGTACATAAGTACATATATACGAGCTACGCGAGGGCTTTCGTGCACGGGGATTTTTTGTACTTTGATTTTTCGGTCGCGCCGACAGGCCGAACTCGATTCTCAGAAGTGCGCGCGATTTTTATTGCCGAGCGCGAGCTGTGTCTGCTTCATTGCATGTTCAAGTCGGCGAGCAGAGATTGATTTTTTGCGCGCTCTCTCGTCTCTCGACCGTTGAAGCGTATTCATGGTTTTTCTGGATTTCTGCCCGGCGATGGCGTGGCGTGACCGTATATATACTCCCACTGCAACACTTGGAGCGCGAGACCCGACGCTTGTATATACGAGCGGACGAGTGTGCTGCGCGCGTCGGAGGAGTTATATACAAGAGACGCGCATCGAGGATCTCGCGCCCGAGTGTCGTGCTTGCTGGAAGAGCAGAAAACGCCGAATCCGAGGCTCGCGTCCATTCAGTCGCGGAAGGCCGGCGACCCTCGCGCCCTTTCGCGCGTTTGCATGAATAAATAAAGCATGTCGGACGAGAGGGAGACGGGGAGGAGAGAAATGAGAAGTGGTCTTGCCCTTTCTGCTTTTGCCGTATTTTTACCAAAGAAAGCATAGGTTCAACCTCGTCGCTGTATGTAGTTGTGTGCCGACGTAAGGAATACTCAGACTGCTGCTGCTGCTGTCCCGGCGAGCCTCTCTTGTAGTGTGGAATTGTTATGCATTTTTTTTTTTCGTTCCTCTCGTAAGTACTTTACTCTTCGAATGGGCACTCGTGTTTTTCAATAGCGTCTCGAGGAGACAAGTTGAAGGTGAAACGGTGTATGATGTTTTCGTTGCTGCGTGATTCGGAAAACTATAAGTATATTGTTGTTGTTGTTGTTGTGGCTTGAATTTTTGCAAGCAAGATGTCGAACATTCTGAAAATAGATACACCTGCAAAATTGTTCCATCAAACGGTTAAAATGTTTGCAACGTCGTGAAACAATTGAAAATTAAGTATGCTTTGCGCTGGAGTCATAGGTTACTCGTCGAATTTTGGGACACTCGAGATAAATATTTCATTATATAGGCTGCAAAGCAGCTGAAGCAGCGGTGCGGAAAATGTGCGATCTGGAAAAAATTCAATATGGAAAATAACGATTACCCTAATAATGTATGCACACGCTCTTATAAGTACGTGTTTGCTCGCACACTAGATTTCGATTGTCGAACGCAGTGAAAACGACCGGTAAGCTTTTGAGAAACTCGAGATCGCTATTATCAACAAGAACATTTGAGTAATCCTCTTTTTCATGCACATTATTTTTCGTCAAGAACGTGTACATAAATCATACGATATGTCACTACCTAATGAGCTTGCATGGATCTCGAGACAAAATACTTCCGGATTAATTGCACCGTGCGAATAAAAAACAAAAACACGTTTTCCCATTCTATCGACTGACCTATACCACCCCAAGTGACCGTATCGCGCATCGTCACTCTCATCGATATCAAGTCGCGTTAATTTTCGACGCGATTAACAAAAATTCGCGTATTCCGCGTTTCGTTGCACTATTGCATGGATAAAAACCTCTGCCCCCCCCCCTGTATAAGCGCACCGCCCTCCACCGTAGTCTTTTTCCCGCGCCCTCGTCTCACCTGGTATGCATTTCATTATCGAGGGTGAGGGCCGACGAACCTCGGGCGACCCTTACTTACGCACGTATTTTTTTTTTTTGCGGCC
>JAPYYV010003178.1:0-18864 GCA_030522625.1 Copidosoma aretas
ATCTTGTAGCTCTCTTAATGTCCAGCGTCAAGATGTCTTTTGGAAGAAAATCAAAAAATACTTCCGAAAGTTATCTTGACGCTGGACATTAAGAGACCTGCAAGATTTCTTGCAGAAATCTTAGAAAAATGTATTGGCTGGGTTATAGCATTGACGGATGTACGGAAAAAAATTAGGTGGTATTGCGTAACTTTTCTTGCCTTTACTCAAGTATCTGGACAAACCAATTTTATTTTCGATGGTATCTTATGGCATATTCAAGACTAGCAGACGTTTGTACAGATCGTTATTGAATTAAATAGTGTATTTATTGACCTTTATACATAAGTACATACAGTCACTATACAAAAAAAGCTGTAATAGCTATGCAATACCACTATAGGGTGGCGTTGTTGTCATTTTTCACCTTATCAGCTTAAAGTGAATACATCTATGCATCATGACTTTTTTATAATTATGCATATTAAACAAGGGCCGCTGAACTGTTCGTGGTATGGGGGGGGGGGGGGGTAAATAACATTCATACACATATATAGATATACATTTCCATATAAAAATCGTCGAATAGGGGGGGGGGGATCTTGAGCCCCCCCTGCCCCCCGGCTGGACGGCCTCTGATATTAAACAGTAATTATAATAACAAAACAAATTTTTTATCATTTATTTTCGAAGTATATGATCACTGTAAAATATTTCAAGATTTTATTTCATTACGAATTGATGTAAATTTTTTTTTTTTCTTATTTATATTATTGTCTTATTGTCAAAAAATGATTCTATGCGCGCGGTACGCGGGCTTGCCAGCTTCTAGTTTACTTTAAAATATACCTATCTTTGGTTTTTCAACCTTCTTATACATCTTAAATAAATACGTCAAAAATCCTAGATTAGATGTATTAGATTGATATTGTATTAGACCAGAAAAATTGAAGCTAAAACTGTTTTATGAAACTTACGCGGCACAAGCATAGTTTTTCATGTTTTTGACGATTCTGATCACAGGAAAAATAGTTAAAAGTTTCTCAGAGCCCGCTGTCTATGCAAAAAAGCTAATAAACTTTGAAAGAGCTCATATCTCGAGAACAGGGCTACGTAGCAAAAATCAGCTTGCACCAATCGAAAGAGCATGAAATAATGCATAATAAATAATTAATAGCTCGATTTCGATGGGTGTAAGATCTCGAAAAAATGATCGTGAAGAAATTAATAGAAAAAAACAGGTGGCGGGAGAAGAAGTATGATCGGCAATGAGCAGCAGCCCCCTACCATTTCCACTCGGTCGATCCAGTGCGCAGTTTAAGAGAATGAGATGGAGCAAGGGAAAGACAGTTGATCGAGTTGAGGTTATTCTATGGCATGTATATATGTATACATATAGATTTGTTTTCGTTATTGGACGACAGCTGCAGAACTTTGTGGCAGTATTGCTATTATGCGGCCGTACGAAAAATTACTTGAAACAGTTGAAGAACTGAAGGTTATGGAGCCACACTTCTGAACTCTGGGTGCAGTACTTCAAGTGTGAAGCCGTCTTATTGTAGTTTATGGAGGTTGAAAGATTGGGCGATTAGAATCTCCATTTGCAGAGTGTCGAAAAAATACTGCCTTTATTTCATGATATAGGGAATTTTTCATACGCAAAAAGTGCGCAAATTAATTCCCAGGACATAGCCAAGTTAAAATAAACAATGACTCCCGATAAGTACATAAAATATACAAAATATGGTTTTCTTACAATCTGCCAATCTGACAAGGGAGATCAGGTATTTCGGGTGACATGTTAATTCAACACACGCTTAATCTGTTTTTTTAGTACGGATTTAAAACATGAGAGAGGAGTCTCACCCAGCATCATCGCAACATATTTACAAGGGATGCCAAATGCAGTTAACGTTATGCTTAGAAGATTATTCTGGTTTCAAGGCCGTAGGTAGCGAGCAGAACGTATGTATTTCTAAAAGTCGCCCTGAAATTGATAAAAAATACTTTAAAGCCTTATTGTTGTGGATTAATGGACACAAGCCATTCCAAGACAAAGATCACTTACCGTCATTGTCAACAGGACTGATAGGAAGAACGAATATCAATTTTTACCAAGCAGTAGAAAAAGAAGCACAAGGTATGAAAAGCATGATAGGAAAATCAGCTGAAGGAATTTCTTCGAGTCAGCATCTCACCGTACCCTTTATATATCTTCGACGACAACGGATTTATGAGAAAGTCCGCCAACTCGCAAAATTGCATCTATTTCAAACATGTCTCTAGAAGATTTCCAGTTTGTAGTGGATAGAGGGTGGCTTCTTTACCATTTCGTATGGCCCAATAAAACAACTTTCAGACAGATGTTTGACATCTATATATGGGCGCGTCCAGCGAGTACGGGCCACCTCGCGCGCGCGGCGCATTTTTCGTCCGAGCACTATGTGTTCAAATCGCTCGTACTGGCTGGGAAAAAGCTAAAAAAATAATTTACAAATGTACGTCAATATATTTTGATCTGCTCTCTCTAATGGAGGCCTTATTTTTTGCCCAAAACCCTTTTTTTAAGGTAAAAAATGAGTTGGAAGTTCGAGACGCTTCTGTAAGATTCGCCATGGTTTTGAAAAATGAAATTTACACTTTTCGAAAGAGCAACACATAAACTAAATATCCACCAATCTTCACAGTAGGATAGTAAAAAATGCGTAAATGACAAGCAATTAGAGACGTTGACATTGGATCAGCCTCAGCTTGACAGACAACTATATAGTTATAGTACAAACGGTAGACTCACTGATAACTACGAAGCGCCACGCAGCTGATCCCATGCCAACGTCTTTATTTACTTGTCATTCGAGCATTTCTTACTATCCTACTCATAATTTGGTGTAGATGTATTTTAAGTGTTGTTCTTACGAAAAGTGTAAATTTCTTCTTTCAAAACCATGGCGAATGTTACAGAAGCGTCTCGAACTTCTAACTCATTTGTCACCATAAAAAAAAGGGGTTTGGGAAAAAAATAAGGGCACAATTTGAGAGAGCAGATCAAAATCTATCGATGTACATTTGTAAATTATTTTTTTAGCTTTTTTCCAGCCAGTACAAGCAAGTTAAACACTAAGTGCTCGGACGAAAAATGCGCCGCTCGCGCGAGGTGGCCCGTTCTCGCTGGACGCGCGCATATACAACATCTCAAAAACTACGCATCGGATCGAAATTTAGTAAAAAGCTTTTACGTTTATCTTGACAAGCTTAATCTCGTGGTATGGTTTTTCTGGAACATTTTCGGAACACCCGGTATATATATATATATATATTGTGTGTGTGTGTGTGTGTGTGTGTTTAGAAAGATATGAAATATAAATATAAACAACATTACAAAATATAATTTCTGTTTGACAGAGCATAGATACAATGATCATACATATTTTTTCGCGCCACACCAACTGAAAGTTACCACAGCTACGTCCATCGTACAATTTTTTAAATTTTATTATCATTTTTTTTCTTCATGTTTCTCTGTATCATAAACGGAATGGCGTGTTTTATTAGTATAGTAATGATTGGACTATGGAGTATAAATCAGATTTATTGGATCTGTACAGTTATAATAATTGTCAAGTTATTCAATTTATAACTATATCAGCATCATCTTGTGATTTTAATTGATGAATTTAAAAACTTGACTTGCACATGAAAAATTGCTTTTTTCTCGTTTCTTTCATATAAGTTTCATTTACTATTATGATTTAGTACTGAAACTATATTGATTGATAAATATTCTCAGGCATTATTAGAAACAATGATAATGCTAAATAAATTTACTCAAATAACGTTTACATTGTTTTTACCGTTGAGGTCTTTTATAATGCATTAATGATTTGAACCATTCTAAAAATAATTTTAATATTTTTTCCATCTTTTCATGCCCATGTATAAGACTCTAACAAAATGTAGCTTATATCGACCAAAAGTGTAACACAGGTACCACATCCACTCTGGCCAAAAGAATAAGGTACTGGACTTGTATCCTGGATTAACCAGGCTTGAGACTAAAGTCTGAGAGATTTGATATGTATTTTTTTTGTGCAACTTAGCTTATTATATTGAATGTTTAGAATTATTCTCTGCATTGCCAAGCGGTTCAGATTTTTTTTCTAGTTTCGGCGCTTAAACAAAGGATTGTTCAATCGTAAAAACTTACGTAAGATCTTACGAAGAAAACTGGTGGATTATCAAGCGTAAGTTCTTACGTAAAAACTTACGTTTGGCCATACATATGAACAAACGTAAGAACATATAGATTGCTTTCTTTTGGGTAGTCGATAAGCGATGACTTTCCTACCTAGAGAATGATATTCTACAGTTCCGTACGATATTTATTCATTCGATAGTCGGCATGTGCAGTTGACGAAAAAGTCCGATCAGAAGTTCCACTTAGACCAGTCTATTAAATTCGAACCGATCAAATGATTCTTCTTTGCTGAACAAACCTTAGGTCTGCAGTTCTCGTGGAGTACAAGATTTTCGATATTCGACAGTCTGCATGATAGAAAATATCGAATACGATTTTTATATAAAGGATACAATAAAAAAAAGTCGAATTTTGTAAGGGTAACATGACCCACTTTCTAAAAACTATCGATTTAGCCTAGTTTTACTATTTCAAAGTGGTATAAAGTAGACGTTAGGTCAACGGACGTCGAAACTACACAAATAGGTCTGTCATCTATACAGGTATACAATGAAAAAATATTAGATTAGATTTTTCAGAAGTAACATGGCACTTTTTCTGGTAAACTATTCATTTTTTTTTTATTTTCCTATTTAAAAGTGTTATAATATAGAGGTTATTTTTCCAGACGTCCATACTACACATGCCTGTATTTTCTATACAAGTATACATTAAAAAAATTAATTAAACTTTCTATGGGAAACATTGCCCAAATTCCAAAAAACTATAAATTTTTTTAAATTTCACTATTTAAAAGAGCGATATAAAGAAGAGATTAAGTTCTCGGGCGTCCAAACTACACACATAGGTGTGTCATCTACACAGGTATAAAATTAAAAAAAAAAGTTTAAATTTTAATGGGTAACGTGGCTCTATTTCTAAAACACTGTTAATTTGTTTAAATTTTACGAATTATTTGAATTATATAAAATAAATATTAGGTTTCCGGACGTATAAACTGCACTTATAGGTGTATCGTCCATACAGGTAGATGACAAAAAAATTAAAGTTCAAATTTTCCATGGATCACATAACCCCATTTCCGAAAAACCATCATATATAACTTGTTATACAATATTGATGTGATGTAAAAAGACGTATATAATTCGCAAATAAGTGTACTATTCATACAGAAATACTAGCAAGGATAGTAATTTAACATTTTTATGGGTAACATGGTACTATTTATAAAAAACTATGAATTTTTAAAAATTTCACGATTTGAAAGTGTTATATAAAATAGAGGTTAGGTTTCTACACGTCCAAAATGAACACGTAGGTGTATAACTTATGCAGTAATATAAAAAAAAATAATAATCCTGATTTTCCGTAGATAACATAGCCCCATTTCCAAAAAACTATGAATTTTTTTTAGATTCTTAATTTTAAATTGTTGTATAATATAGTAGTTGGGTTTCGGACATTTAAACCAAACACATGCGTGTGTATCCTGCACAGGTATACAAGAAAAAAATGATGGTTCAAATATTGTATGGGTGACATGACCCAATGTCTACAAACTATCAATTTTGCTTAGTTTTACTATTTCAAAGTGTTCTATAAAGTGAAGGTTAGCTTAATCGACGTCCAAACTCGACACACAGGAGTGTCATTCATACAGGTATTCTAAAAAAGAATAATGATATAAATTTCTCATATGTAACATGGCATTATTTCTAAAAAGCAATTAAGTTTTTCTAATGTCACTATTTAAAAGTGTTATATCAACTAAAGGTTAGCTTTCCTGACATCCGAACTGTACACATCCGTGTGTTTGCTTCACAGGTATACAATACAAAAATGATAGTTCAAATTTTTCATGGGTTACATGACCCTATTTCAGAGAAACTATCAATTTTGCCTGGTTTTACAATTTCAGTGTTATATAGAATAGAAGTTATGTTTTCGGACGTCCAAACTGCAAACATGCGTGTGTTATCAATACAGGTATACAATAAAAAAAATAGTTTAAATTTATTATGGGTAACATGATTCTAATTCTAAAAAACTATAAATTTTCTTGAATTTTACTATTTAAAAGAGTGATATAAAGAAAAGGTTGAGTTCTCGGGCGTCCAAACTACCCACATAGGTGTGTCGTCTATACAAGTATACCATGAAATAATTATAATCCTAATATTTCACGAGTATCACAACCCAATTTCTAAAAGACTATAAATGTTTACTAGTTTCATAATTTTTAAGTTTTGTATAAAAGAGACGTTAGGTTCCCGGACGTCCAAACTCCACACATGCGTATGTTTACTATACAGGTATTAAATAAAATAAAAATTTAAATTTTTTATGGGTGCATGACCCTATTTTTAAAAAAACTTTAACATTTCTTAAATTTTACAATTTAAAAGAGTTATATTAAGACGAGCTTAGGTTTCCGGATGTCCAATCTGCACACTTGCATGTATTTTCTATACAAGTATACATTAAAAAAAAGAATTTTAATTTTGCATAAGTAACATTACCAAACTTCTCAAAAACGATTAATTTCATTAAATTTCACTGTTTAAAAATCTTACATTAAATAAAGAATAGGTTAACGAACGTCCCAACGGCAAACAAAGGAGTATCATTCATACAGGTACATGTACAAAAAATGATAATTATAATTTTCCGTAAATATCATATCCCTATTTCCAAACAACTGTAAACTTTTTTGAATTCCCTTATTCAAAAGAGTTTTCTTCAGAAGAGGTTAAATTTTCGGACGTCTAAACTGCACACATAGTTGTGTCTTCTATAAAGGTATACAATAAAAAAATATTAGTATAAATTTTTAATAAGTAGCATAGCACTTTTTCTGAAAAACAATTAATTTTTTCAATTTTACTATTTAAAATTGTTATGTAAAGTGGAGGTTAGGTTTTCACACGTCAAAACTGCACCGATGCCTGTATCTTCTATACAAGTATACGTTTAAACTAAATAATTAATTTTTTCATGAGAAACATTACCCAAATTTCAAAAAACTTTGAATTTTTTTTTATACCTGTATAGATGACACACCTACGTGTGTAGTTTGAGCACCCAAGAACCTAACATATTCATTACATCACTCTTTTAAATGGTGAAATTTGAAAAAATTCATAGATTTCCGAAATTTGGGTAATGCTACGCATGAAAAGTTGCATTATTTTGTTTAATATATACTTGTATAGAAAATGCAACCATGTGTAGTTTTGACGTCTAGAAACCTAACATTTATTTTATATAACACTTTTAGATAGTAAAATTTAAACAAATTAATAGGGTTTCAGAAAATGTGCTATGTTTCTTATAAAAAATTTAAACTTATATTTTTTTGTATTGTATACCTGTATAGGTGACAGGCTTGTGTGCTTTTATTCAAATAGTGATACACAAAAATATTTATAGATTTTTAGAATTTTGGTATGGTTATCCATGAAACGTTTAATAATTTTTTTTAATCTATAGTTGTTAAGAAAACACACGCAAGTGTGCAATTTAAATGTCCAAAAACTCAACTACTATTTTATACAACAGTTTGAAATTAAATATCTAAAGAAAATAAATAGTTTGTTAGAAATAAGGCTATGTTCTCTACGAAAAATAAGGATTATTTTTTCTTCATAGACTCGTATACATGATACACCTATCTGTCCAGTTTGGACGTGTGAAAACCTAACCTCTATTTTATATAACACTTTTAAAACGTGAAATTTTAAAAAATTTATAGTTTTTTATGAATAGTACCATGTTACCCATGAAAATGTTAATTATTTATATTTTCTAGTATACCTGAATAAATGATACACTCATTTGTAAATTATATACGTCCGTTAACCTAACCTCTAGTTTATAAATTACATTAAAATTGTAAAACTAGACAGAATTGATAGTTTTCTGGAAATTGGGTTATGTTGCCCACGGAAAATTAGAATTATCATTTTTTCATCATATACATGTATGGATGATACACATTTTTGTGCAGTCTGGTCGTCTAGAGCCTAGCCTCTATTTTATATAACACCTTTCAATCGTAAAATTAAAAAAATTCATAGTTTTTTAGAAATAGTATTATGCAAGCCATAAAATATTTAAACTATAATTTTTTTATTGTATACCCGTATAGAAAACTCACGCATGTGTGTAGTTCAGACGTCCAGAAACCTAACCTCTATTTTACAGAACACTTTTAAATCGTAAAATGTAAAAAAATTAATAGTTTTTTAGAAATAGTACCATGTTACCCATGATAATTTTTAATTATTATTCTTTTAATGTATACCTGTATGGATGATACACTTATTTGTAAAGTATAGACGTGTTTAAACCTAGCCATTACTTCATATAACACTTTAAAATTGTAAAACTAGGCGAAATTGATAATTTTTTTCAAAATAGGGTCATGTTACCCGGAAATAATTTAAACAATCTTTTTTTTAATCGCATACCTGTAAAGATGACACGCCTATGTGTGTAGTTTGGACGCCCGAGAACATAACCACGTCTTTATACAACTCTATTAAATAGTGGAATTCAAAAATAATTGTTGGTTTTTTGAAATTAGGGTAATGTTACTCATAAACAAAATTAAACATTTATTTTTAATGTATACTTGCATAGAAAATACGGGCAGGTGTGCAGTTTAGACGTCTGAAAACCTAACCTCCAATTTATACAACACTGTTAAATAGTGACAATAGGAAAACTTAATTATTTTTTAGAAATAGTTCCCTGTTACCCATGCGAAATTTCAATTATTATTATTTTATAGAATACTTGTATGGGTGACACTCCTATGTATAAAGTATGGACGTCGATTAAACTATCCTTTAATTTATATAACACTTTGAAATTGTAAAACTAAGAAAAACTGATTTTATGCAGAAATTAGGTCAGGTTACCCATACAAAATTCGAACTATAATTTTTTGATGTATACCTGTATAGTATGCGCACGCATGTGTGCAGTTTAAATGTCTGAAAACCCCACCACTGCTTTTTATAACAATTTAAAATGAAGAATCTAATAAAATTTATATTTTTTGGAAATAGGGCTATGTTATCTGCGAAAAATTAGGATTATCGTTTTTTCGTGATATACCTGTATAAATGATACACCTAGGTGTGTATTTCAGAAATGTAAAAACCTGACCTCTATTTTATATAACGCTTTTAAATCGTAAAATTCAAAAAAGTTAATAGTTTTTTATAAATAGTACCATGTTACCCATCAAAAATTAAAATGATTATTATTTAATAGAATACCTGTATGGATGATACACCTATGTGTGCAGTTTGGACGTGTTAAAACCTAATTTCTATTTTATATAACCCTTTCATGTTGTAAAACTAGGAAAAATTAATAGATTTTTTAAATGGAGTTATGTTATGTAGAGAAAATCAGGATTATCATTTTTTTGACGTCTTAACTGCACACATGCGTGTGTTTTTTATACAGGTATATAATAACAAAAAAATATTTCAAATTTTTTACGTGTAACATGACCTAGATTCCAAAAAACTATAAATTTTTCTTAATTTTACCATTTAAAAGATTTGCATAAAGAAAAGGTTGGGTTCCCGGACGTCTAAACTGCACATATGGGTGTGTCATTTATACAGGTATACGATGAAATCATTATAATCTTAATATTTCACGGGCATCATAACCCAATTTCCAAAAGACTATAATTTTTTCTAGTTTTACAATTTCAATGTGTTATAGAAAATAGAGGTAAAGTTTTCACACGTCATAACTGCACACATCGGTGTATCATCCATACAGGTATATGCAGAAAACATGATGATCTTGGTTTACCGTGCATAACACAGCGATATTTCCAAAAATTTATATTTTTTTTTAAATTTTACTATTTAAAAGAGTTGTATAAAGAAGAGGTTGGGTTCCCGGATGCCCAGACTGCTCACATAAGTGTGTCATCTATACAGGTATACGATGAAATAATTATAATCTCAACTATTCAAGGGCATCATAACTCTAATTTCAACAGACAATAAATATTTTCTAGTTTTACTACTTTAAAGTGATATATATATAAAAGTGGTAAGGCTAATGGACGTCCAAACACACACTTGCAAGTTTTTTTTTACAGGTGTACGAAAAAAAAAAGATAGTTCAAATTTTTATGAGTAAAAGTACCAAATACTGTTACTGCTTTGCTTAGTTTTACAATTTTGAAGTGTTACATAAAGTGAAGGATAAGTTAATCGACGTCCAAAATTTATACATAAAAGTGTCAACCATACAGGTATTCTATAAAAGAATAATAATTTAAATTTCTTGTAAGTAACATGGCACTATTTCTGAAAAACAGTTACGTTTTTCAAATGTCACTATTTAAAAGTGTTATATAAAATAGAGGTTAGGTTTTTAGACGTCCAAACTGCTCACATAGGTGTGTCGTCTATACAGGTGTACGACAAAATGATTATGATCCTAATCAATCACAGACATCATAACTCTAATTCTAACTGACTATAAATATTTCCTAGTTTTACAATTTTAAATTCATATATATATATATATATATATAAGTGGTTAGGCTAACCGACGTTCAAACTATACACTTGCGTGTTTTTTCTTTACAGATATACAATAAAAAAATAATAGTTCAATTTTTTTATAAGTAACAGTACCAAATATCTCAAAAATTATTTTTTTTGTTAATATTCCTATTTTCAAAAAACTATCAATTTTTCCTAAATTTTCTATTTAAAAGTTTTGTATAAAGTAGACGTTAGGTTAACAAACGTCCAAACTGCATACATAGTTGTGTTATAGAGGTATACAATAAAAAAGTATAAGTTTACATTTTTCATGGGTAACATGGAGATTGTTCTGAAAAACTATAAATTTTTTTGAATTTTACTATTTAAAAGTGTTATGTAAAATAAAGGTTAGGTTTTGAGACGTCTAAACTGCACACATACGTATATTTCTTATACAGTTATACAATAAAGAAAAATAGTTCAAATTTTGTACGGGTAACATGACCCGAACTCTAAAAAACTCTAAATTTTTCTAAATTTCACTGTTTAAAAGTGTTATACAAAGAAGAGGCTAGGTTTCCGGACGTCAAAACTGCACACATGCGTCTATTTTTTGTGCAGGTATACATAAAGATAAAAAATTTGAATTTTGCACGAGTAACATGACCAAATTTCTAAAATACTATTAATTTTTTTAAATTCAACTATTTAAAAATGTTATATACAAGAAAAGTTAGGTTTCCAAACGTTTAAACTGCACACATATGTGTGTTATCTATACGGGCATACGATGAAATAATAATTACGCTAATATTCAACGGGCATCTCAACCCTATTTTCAAAAGACTATAAATGTTTTCTAGTATTACAATTTTATAGTGTTATATAAAATAGAGGTTAGGTTTCCACACGTCCAAACTGCACATATAGGTGTATCATTCATACAGGTGAATGTAGAAAAAATGATATTCCTAATGATACCTGGGTAACATAACCCTATTTCCAAAAAACTATCAATTTTGCCTGGTGTTACTATTTAAAAGTGTTATACAAAGTAGACGTTAGGTTAACGGACCTCCAAATGGCACGCGTAGTTGAGTCATCTATACAGGTATCCATTAAAAAAAATTAAGATTCAATTTTTTATGGGTAATATGGAAATTTCTCTAATCCACTATTCATTTTTTTTAAATTTACCATTTAAAAGTGTTCTATAAAACAAAGGTTAGGTTTTCAGACGTCCAAACTGCACACACTCCAGTATTTTCTGTACAAGTATACATTAAAAAAAAAAATTTAATTTTTTTATGGGTAACATTACCCGAACATAGCCCAATTCCCAAAAATCTATATCTTTTTGGATTCCTAATTTGAAATTGTTGTTTTAAAAAGTGGTTGGGATTTTGGACATTTAAACTGCACACATGCGTGTGTATTATGTACAGGTATACAATAAAAAAATTATCGTTTAAATTTTTTAGGGGTAACACGACCCAATTTTTACAAACTATAAATTTTGCATAGTTTTACTATTTAAAAGTGTTATATAAAGTGAAGTTTAGGTTAACGGACGTCCAAACTCCACTCATAGGAGTATCATCCATACAGGTATTCTATAACAAAAGAATAATTTAAATATTTTATGGGTATCACGGCACTATTTCTAAGAAACTAATAAGTTTTTTAAATTTCACTATTTTAAAATATCATATAAAATAGAGGTTAGGTTTTCAGACGTCCAAACTGTACACATGCATGTATTTTTTATAGACGTGTAAATTAAGAAAAAAAAAAATTTAATTACCATGAGTAGCATTACTAAATTTTTTTACAAACAATGACTTTTTTAAACTTTCACTACATAAAAATGTTACATAAAATAGAGGTGAGGCCTACGAACGTTCAAAAAGGCACACATAGGTGTATCATTCATACAGGTACATGAAGAACAAATGATAATTCTAATTTTCCGTAGAAAACATAACCCTATTTCCAAAAAACTATAAATTTTTTTAGAATCTTAATTTTAAATTGTTGTATAAAGAAGTGGTTGAGTTTTCAGACCTTTAAACTGCACACATGCGTGTGTATTATATACAGGTATACAATAAAAAAATTATAGTTCAAATTTTCTATGGGTAACATGACCCAATTTCTACAAACTATTAATTTAGCTTGGTTTTCCTATTTTAAAGTGTTATTTAAAGTGAAGGATAGGTTAACGGACGTCCAAACTCGACTCGTAGGAGTGTCGTTCATACAGGTATTCTAGTAAAAAATAATAATTCGAATTTCTTATGGGTAACATGGCACTTCTTTTAAAAAACGATAATGTTTTTCAAATTTTTCTATTTAAAACTATTATATATAATAAAGGTTAGGTTGACAGACGTCTAACCTGCACACATAACCCTATTCCTAAGAAACTATCAATTGTGCCTCGTTTTATAATTTTAAACTGTTATAAATAATAGAGGTTAGGTTTCTGCACGTCCAAACTGCACACATAGGCGTATCATTCATACGGGCATATGTAGAAAAAATGACGATTTTAATTTTCCGTAGATAACATAGCTATAATTTCAAAAACTGATTTTTTTTTAATTTCACTATTTAAAAGAGTTGTACGAGGAAAAGGTTAGGTTTTCGAACGTCTTAAATGCACACATGCGTGTTTTTTCTACAAAGGTATAGAATAAAAAACATAATAGTTTACAATTTGTATGGGTAACACGACCCAATTTCTACCAACTAACAATGTTGCTATGTTTTATTATTTCAAAGTTTTATATAAAGTGAAGGTTAGCTTAACTGACGTCCAAACTGCACACATGCGTGTGTTTTCTTTTTAGATATAAAAAATACAAAAATACTAGTTCAAATTTTTCATAGGTAAAATTACCCTATTTTAAAAAAACTATTAATTTTGCCTAGATTTACAGTTTTAGTGTTATGTAAAGATGTTATGTTTTCGGACGTCCAAACTGCAAACATACGTCTCTTATTAATACAGGTATAAAATAAAAATAAAAAATAGTTCAAATTTTCTATGCGTAACATGACCTAAATTCCAAAAAAAAAATTAATTTTCTTAAATTTTATTATTTAAAAGAGTTATATTGAGAAGAGGTTAGGTTTCCAGACGTCTGAACTGCACACATGCATGTATTTTCTATTCTAGTATACATTAAAAAAAAAATTTATATTCCGTATGAGTAACATTACTAAACTTCTAAAAACAATTAAATTTTTTAAACTTCACTGTTTTAAAATCTTAAATAAAATAGAGGTTTGGTTAACGAACGTCTATACAGCAAACATAGGTCTATCATCCATACAGGTACATGTAGAAAAAATGATAATCCTGATTTTACAAAGATATCATAGCTCTATTTCCAAAAAACTTTAAACTTTTTTGAATTTACTTATTTGAAAGAGCTATGTAAAGAAGAGGTTAGATTTTCGGACATCCAAAATGCACACATACGTATGTTCTTTATACAGGTATACAATAAAAAAATATTAGTTCAAATTTTCCATGGGTAACATGGAACTTTTTCTAAAAAACTATAATTTTTTTGAATAGTTTTATAAAATAGAGGTTAGGTTTCTAGACGTCCAAACTACACACATGCCTGTATTTCCTATACAAGTATCCATAAAAAAAAAAATTAAATTGTAATGGGTATATTACCTAAATTTAAAAAACTATAATTCTTTTCGAATTCACTATTTAGAAGAGTTGTATAAAGAGGAGGTTAGGTTCTCGGGCGTCCAAACTACACATATAGGTGTGTCATCTATACAGGTATACGATCATATAATTATAATCCTAAAATTTTACGGGCATCATAACCCTATTTCTAAAAGACTATAAATGTTTCCTAGTTTTATAATTTCAAACTGTTATATAACAGGGTGGTGGCGTTTCCGGACGTCTATACTACACACATGCGTGAGTTTTTTATAGAGGTACACAATACTAAAATAATAGTTTAACCTTTCTACAGGTAACATAACCCAATTTCTAGAAACTATCAATTATGTCTAGTTTTACAATTTTAATATGATGTATAAAGTAGAGGTTAGGTCAACGGACGTCCATAATTCACACAAAGGTGTATCCCTCATACAGGTATATGAAGAAAAAATGATAGTTCTAATTTTCCGTAGAAAACATAGCCCTATTTCCCAACAACTAAAAATTTTTTTAGATTCTTAATTTTGAATTGTTGCCTAAAATAGTGGTTGGGTTTTCGGACATTTAAACTGCACACATTCGTGTGTATTATATACAGGTATACAATAAAAAAATTATAGTTTAAATTTTGTATGGGTAACACGACTTAATTTCTACAAACTATCAATTTCGCTTAGTCGTACTATTTTAAAGTGTTATATACAGTGAAGGTTTGGTTGACGGACATCCAAACTCTACTCGTAGGAGTGTCATCAATACAGGTATTCTATAAAAGAATAATAATTTGAATTTTTATGGGTAACATAGCACTTCTGAAAAACTATTAAGTGTTTTAAATTTTACTATTTAAAAGTATCATATAAAATAAAGGTTAGGTTTCTAGACGTCCAAACTGCACACATGCATGAATTTTCTGTACAAGTATACATTAAAAAAAAAAATTATATTTTTGCATGAGTACCATTACCATGTTATTAAAAAATAATGATTTTTTTCAAATTCCACTATATATAAATGTTACATAAAATAGAGGTTTGGTTTACGAACGTCTAAACTGCAAACATAGGTGTATTATCCATACAGGTAGATGTAGAAAAAATAATAATCTTTATTTTCCGTAGATATCATAGCCCTTTTTTTAATAAAACTATAAACTTCTTCGAATTTCCTTATTTACAAGAGTTATGTAAAGAAGAGGCTAGATTTTCGGACGCCTAAACTGCACACATACGTATGTTCTTTATACTGATATACAATAAAAAAAAAAAGTTCAAATTTTCCATGAGTACTATTTCCAAAAAAATATCAATTTCGTCTAGTTTTGCAGTTCTAGTGTTATATAAAAAAGAGGTTAGGTTTCCAGACATCGAAACTGCCCACATGCGTGTGTTTTCTATACAGGTATACATTAAAAAAAAATAGTTGAAATTTTTTATGAGTAACACTACCGATTTTCTAATAAAACTGATAATTTTTTTTTAATTTTAATTGAAAAGTGTTATATAAAATAAAGGTTAAGTTTCCGGGCGTCCAAACTCCACACATTGGTGGATTATTCATACAGGTATACAATAAAATAATAATATAAATTTTTCATGGTTAACATGGTACTATTTTTAAAATACTATTAAATTTTTTTTATTTTTACAAGCAGTATCGTTTTGAGCTAGCAAAGTGATTGCTTCTGCACGATAAACTTTTTTTCTCAGCTAAGTGCAGTCTCAGTAAGTTTTATTTTTTTTAATACATCTCTTGATCTGCTTTATAAGAAGCCGTTAATAATTGGCTTACTTTCAATTACAATAACACTGCGATTTTGACTCTTTTTTTGGATTGTTATTTAGTAGGTTACTGACCTATTTGATCGAAAAAATAACAAATAGTATACATGATATGACAAATGATATGACAAATGTAACCAAGTTCACTTAAGCTATAGTATGAACGTTCAATCTATCGAACTTTAAAAAGCTTATTTGTGAAAAGTGTCGTTCTTGTAATCTGATTCGTAAAAAGTGTCGCTCGTGAAATCTGATTCGTGAAAAATTCAATCGTGAAAATTGGCATTCGTGAAGAAGGTCATTCGTGACAAGTGTCGTTCGTGAAATCTTAATCGTGAAGAATGACGACACATCGTTTAAATGTTTGAAAAAATTAGTAGTGATATGTGCTGATTATAATATACGAATAATAAATAATAATTTAGAATTCAAGTTGCGCAACAAGGCATTGATTTTATTTTGGAAAAACGCTAATTCAAACATATTAGTTATTCATCACGACTCATCCGATACCATACGGAATATTGCATCAGATACAAATAAGACAGATTTTGAATGTTGTAAAAAATTACCTAAGTCTGCAAGTTATATTAAAGACGATGATTATTTGCTCACACTTGTCAAGGTGTAAAAAATACAATAAAACAATAATAGAGAATACAATAGGATTATGTATGTATGTATTCCTATGATTTAAAGAATACTACAGGAATATAATATGGAAAATTCATTAACTTACTTTCGATCCTATTCTACCTTAAAGTCCGTTATATTTTGTCATTACATAATTGTATTAACTTTTTTCAATGATAATTCTGCAGTAAAATTGTACTTTTGTGCAAAATGACAGCAGTAAATAAAAGTACACAAACATGTTTGCTTGAAAGATAAATTGGAAAGTAAAAATAGAGAAAAATAATTTCTTTTAAGTGGAGTAATTTATGATACAAATGTGATATTCTGCTTCTTCCAAAATACATAGAAATACTTAAATGGTTTGCTGGAAGCATAATCTTTTTATGAGCTGCATGGATACTAAGTAGCTGGATGGTGAGAGTATTTTTTTATTTTCTGAAGTGTCACCATAACTATTAATAAGAATTTTTTTAAAGTATTGTGATAGAAATTATACACAGAAGGTAAGTTTCCATGTACTGTCGACAAAGTTATATTAAAACTGTGGAAAATATAGAATTAGCTCAAAAGCCACGCTGAACAATAAAGACTTACCTATACAATGCAAGAGCATGACCAGTGAAATCTTGAGTATTTTCATCTAAACCAAATTTACTGTACAATGCGCTCATGGGATTTGTAAATGGATCAAATCCCTTCCATGTTTTAGGATCATCTTCTTGCACATTTTGAACCCATTCTAGAAAATTTTTAAATCTTCTTTTTTCAAATAGTCCCATTAAATCGCTTGATAACGCTTCTTGTTGATCAATTGGAACTTTAGATATTTTTCCAGATTTGTATACATATGATCCTTCAATACATTTGAACTCCAAATAACGAGTAACTCCAGTATGAATTAGTAATTTTACAAGAAAACCGTTAGCCATCAAAAATTTAGGTATTAAATCCACATTCCAGTCTCGTCCGCGTCCATAGCTCTTATCAGGTGGAGGACCCTTAAACTTGCTAAAAAGTTTACTGTTTTAAAGTAAATGTACATATGAATATAGGTTAGTCAGCTTTTCTTGAATTATGTTCTACATCATTGTTAACAATTGCGAATATCAAACTTTAAAGTTAAGAACGCTATGTTTTAACTGTAACCTTCCAAGGTTTGTGTAAAACCTACCTCAGATTAATAATTTTTTTGTGTCATAATTTTACTTTTATGAATATTTATTGCATAAATTATTGCTGACCTAGATATAACATAGTAATTCTGTAATGAAAAATATTGTACCAACTATCGTATTCGACTCTTACGAGAAATATTTCGAGGATACCACTGATTTTGCTTTTTACTTGATTGCGTCAAGGGAGGGTTATGTTTGTGCATTAATGTATACGAAAAAAAGACTAAAACAATAGCTCGCTGACAAGAACTACTCAAAAAGACCCTTTTTATCGAAAGTCACCTACCACAGATCGTAGAAATTTTTTATTATTTTGTGAGGATTTCTCCCGTAGTAGGTGGAGTTGGGGTTTGATTTTTTCCTTTTTAAACAGCATTGAGTTGTGAATTATTTTGATAATCACAATACTATCTGTGAAGTTCCATTTTTATTATTTTATCATGTTTAAATGTTTAACTTACCCAACAGATGATATCGAAACTGCATATCTTATAAAACATGGCCTGAATTTTTCCATAGGCCACCATATAGTATCCACCAGATGAATTTCTATACGTCTAAATAAGCTACGATGATACTCTGCATCACCTACAACGAAATGATCATCCAGTGCTTATGAGCCAGTGTAGGCTATATACAGTAATAACTCCAGCAGTATATTAAGGAACATACATTTGTTGCAATTAATACTTAATGAGTAATGTGACCAAACGCAGCAATAAACCAATTAGGAAATTCAGGTAACAAAAAGAGTATTTCTTTATTTCTCATCTCAATAGATACGTATCCATTAATCCATATCAGTGGGCTTGTGTAAATTTTAATTATTACAGATAAAAATTAAACTGCATTTTGATTCTCAGATGGA